>VVHJ01000995.1:0-31899 GCA_015107715.1 Tylochromis polylepis | reverse complement strand
TTTTTTTTTTTTTTTTTTTGGGGGGGGGGGGGCAAACTTTTACAGAAAGTGAAAATGAAACAACAAAATCTGGTAGCGCACTCAACGACAGACCTAGAAACTGCTTTGTCCTAATAAGACCAAATCTTATTTTGACACAGGGTACTTCACCGTGTCACCGCTGATATTTTTAGGCTGAAATCCTTACAGTCAGAGTTTTGGCTGCCTTAGTTAAGAGTGGGATATGGGTAAACTGGTTTAGTTTAACCAGAGGAATGACTTATTTAATTACCTAACAGAAAGTAACACATGTAATTAATTATTTTTGTACATAATACAAGTAATTTTGAATTATGTACAAAACCATTACTCATTGTCCAAAAAAAAACTCCAAAAGGAGGCTGTAGCCACACGTGCATTTATGCAGCTAGGAGAGCTGAAGCATGGTCCACTCTTAGTGTAATCTTGCTTTTTTTGTGAGGTAACTACACAACATTTTCTGCACTCCAGGAAATTAATTGCTTCTGAACCAGCAACACAATTTACAAGAGCACACAAGCACACAAACACGCACACACGGGATCTGAATCAGCACGCACAACCTTTTGAAAACTCAGTTTAAAAAAAAAGTACTGCAGAGAAAAAGCATACACACTGACCTCCTCCAAAACATCAACACACCACACAGCCTGTATTTCGGTGTTAATTCAGCAGGCTTCCTCAGGCTTAAGACAACATTGTTGTGCAGATTAAAAAGTTATGGTGTTTAGATGCAAGAACAAGATTAGCGGCAACTTCATCCACACCTTCTTGCTGGTGCAGAACACACAATCAGCGTCAGAGAGCTCCATTTAGACAGTGAGGCTGCCGCAGCCAAATATTTGACTGTAATTATACGGTAACAGCATGAATGTAGGACAGAAGCTGTGGTGTGGTAGCATGAGCTACTAGACAACATTAAATGGAAAAAATACCTTTAAGTTAAATTTAAAATGACTAAATATTGTGTGATGTTTTCATGAATTAGATAAACTGCTATCCCTTAAGAGGACAGCTCTAAACTTTTGTTGACTGCACAATACAGCATTATGGTGGCAGGTATTTGTCTTCTAAATGCAGAAAAAAGTCCAGTATTTTATTTCTTTGTTCTTAAGAACAAAAGACTCAGGTACCAAGAAAAAGATGGATTTGATCAGCGCTGAACATACTAATTAGGACAAATATATCTATGTAGCTCATTACGCATTAGTCATTATTACAACTTTAACTGAACTTTTTTCATTTAAAAAAAAACAAACTCAGTGCCTCTGAAAAACAATACACTTTCATGCATTTCAAGCTACAAAGGCAGTCTGGTAAATTAGATGTTTAGAGTACAAAACATTTTAAAATAATATTTCAACCATGTCTTCAAAAAAATATGAAATAATCCTGCCCAGATTAACTGCATTACTACTGTAATTGCAGTGAATCACAAATTTTTGCACAAATATGAAACACACATCTGAAGTTTTCTGCTCTCCTCTCTCTGTGTCTGTTTTGTTTTATTTCTGGGGGGTTTTCACATTTCATTTTTCTGCACACAGAAAACCACGAGAGAATATCCATGTGCAGTTTATCTGATGAAGTTATGCTTGAATAAGTGTTGTGCATGGTTTTCATTGTTGCAAGGAAAAGTTCATATGCTAAACACAAAAGTTCATATGTTCCTTTAATATTTGAGTAAACTCAAATAATAACTTTAAAGTATAAAGCCAATTAGCTGCCTAGAGAGTGAGATCTGGAAAACCTGATGTTTAATGTGATTTAGATTCTTGAGCTAATCCCTTTGTTAACTGTTTCAGGTTGTTGTTTCTTACCTGAGGGGGTTAACCCTGCTTCCTGAATACTTGTGTATATGTGTGTTTTTACAGAAACACATCTACTGTGTCAACTTACTCTCTGTGTATTGTTGGGAATCTGTTTAAGAACTAATATTTTAACCTTCAGATATAAACACCCCCACCCCACTCAAAAAAATGAGTGGATTCTCCCTTTAAACATGTAACACAAGCTCACTAATCAACCCTCCAAGTGCTTACAGGCGTAGCACTGTACAATCAACTGAAATTTGCAGGAACGGAAAGCCCTGGCAGGGCCCAGGCACCTGAGATCATGTCTGTTTTATTGGGGGATAAATGTTGCCATTGACATTGTGGAGGGGGGAAAACTGAGCGTGGTCGCACAACTCTAATTGGCTATATTAACATCATCATTGCTGAATGCCCGCCCCTCCCACTCTGGCTCCAGTTCCTGAGATTTCATTGGTTAAATCAGCATTCCAGTGCAATTTACAAGCTACCTCAGGGATATTTTTTTTCCTCACCCTCCTTTACTAGTTTTTTTCATTCTCTTTGCCAGGGCCTAACAAGCGTCATTGTGTGCATGCATGCATGCATGTCTTTGTGTCCTGTGTTAGCTCTAACTGTTTGCTAAATACAAAGAGGCTTAGAGCAGTGGAAGATTTGAGTGCAACCAAGCCCACTGCGCAAAGTGTCATTGAAGTGACGTCTGTTATAAGTCATTTTTGGACGTATAGTTTTGGTCACTGAAGGGGTTGTTTTGTAACACCAGGCAACGTCTTTTTTTCGACGTCTATTATACTTCTAGTGTTGACATCCGTAGGACCTCGGGCTATTTATAGTCCAAATGTGGTCGTCATGGACATCTTTTCAATGTTAAACATTTTATACTGCTTCCTCATGTATAGGCTCTGTAGTTCCATGTTTCCAGAGAGTGGAGGGCATGTTTTCTGTACAGAAACAGTTTAGTGTGAAGGAATGCAGTGTAATCAGTGGACATCTCCAAGATGGCGCAGGCTCTTGAGCTAAAACAAAAGTGAGCAGCTGCACGGTGGTTTTGGAGCAGAAATGTCCTCAGCTTCACACAGACAGTTTGCAAAATGTGTGCATCAACAAAGACTGTCGAGCAGATAGTCCAGTTCATACATACACAGTTGCACAAATGTCTCACACTTTCCTGCTATCAATCACAAACACATTCACTTCTTCTTACACAGCTCTTCACAATAAAACAGGATCCCAACCTCACTAAAACAAAAACTGAACCATATACAATGTGTCATAGTTAGTGCTATGTAGCAGGCAAGATGTAGGACCCAAACACAGGACTCAAAAATGGAAAGTAAACTAAAAGCGCAAATTTATTGCTGGGAACACTCTTCAAAGAAATAAACATCACAAAATAAACCAAAATAACAAACAAAACTAAACGCTGAACTGGACACTGGAACCTAAAACTAGGAGACTCAAGGGAACAAAACCAGCAACTAGAATATTACCAGGACATGAAGGGAGAAACACAGCACAGAGAGGGTACGACATGACACAGAGCAAGGAAAACACAGGGCTAAAATACACTGAGGGATAACGAGGGAATGGGACACAGGAGGAGAGCACAGCTGGGAGTAATCAAACATAACAAGAAAAGGGGAAGCAAAACTAGACACACTGACGAAGGACATGCGACTATCAGAGTAAAACAGGAAGCGCACGACAGACACACTAAACAAAGGGAACATGGAGCACAGAGACAGGAGTGACATAAGACATAACTGACTGGGGAACAAGATAAATAAATCATACATAACCAGGGGATATAACTAAACAAATACAAAACACTGGGTCACTGACCCAGGACCGTGACAAAATGCAAATGCTCTTTTAAACTTATTAAAGACATTGTACTCCTTTTAATATGAATTCCAAAATTTTTCTAAATACTTTAAACATTATTATTTGATATTTTAACATGGATTCAAATTTTTTTTAAATAAATGACAGTTTTAAGCTGGTTACAAACAAATAGGTTGATTTATTAAAATTAAAAATAAACCAGTAAAAGAAAAACAGGAAAATTTAAATTAACAAAAAAAAAAACCCAAAACAAAAATCCCACATGTACTGAATAAATCAACAGGTTAACACATACTATATTGTCTTTGTTTATAAATAATCCGTATTTATATGTATCATGATGATAACAATGTTGATATTTGTAAATTTAAAAAAAATACATTTATTAATCATGTAAACTCCCTGCACCCGTCATAGATGTCCTCATGATGTTCAAAAAAATTACCCAGTCCAAAGTCCAAATGTTGACCGTCACATTGACATCCAGGTTGGGTCATGGTTGGACGTCCAAATTGTGGACCTAGTTCGGACATCGTATAGATGTCCAGAATTGTTCATGGACTGACAGGCCCAATATAGACATGATCTGCAAGTCTATCCGACATCCAATGTTTAGTGGGAGGGCTGGAAAAGTAACACTGGTGATCAGATTTTTTTTTTTCAAAAAAGCAAACTAATAAAGAAACAGAACAGCCTTTTTCAGATATGCACTGCATGTAGTTCAGCATGATGAAGTGAGGAAGAAGATGTTTATCGTAGCTCTGTCCATAAGACTCCCCTTAGTTTTGAAAAGTCAGCATTTTTCCAATGATAAAAAAATTGTTAAGATAATATTAAGATTAAAAAAAGAAAGAAAAGAAAAACCAGAAAACCAAATTATCAGTGGCAAATGTGGAGGACAAAAGGTCAATACATTATTGATCCTTTGTCAATATTGAGCAAGCTAGATACAATTACATTTTGTTATACAGCGCTATGATATTTGTGATAATCAACATATTGTGTTTACACAGCACAGTACTACCAAACGGACTTATCACAGTTGTTACGGTCTGCGTTGCTGTTATCCATGGGTACATTTCAGGCTACGGCGTAAGCCACAGCTGCAGAACAGAATTACCACAGTATTATAAATCAAGTAATATGCAATTGACAGGGATTTGTACAATTAATCTAAAAATGTTTTGTTTTTTTTTATCATAAATTAGCTAACAGAGTAAAGGATTTTTTCAGATCTTAGAGGTTTGTTATTTTTTTCTATACAATCTGTGGTTATTTGTTGCTGCCTGTTCTGTGGTGGCGGATGATCCCTTTAAAGGCTAATCTTGGAAATGCTGGCAACTTAGGGGCACTTTATAAGAAAGAGTTGTCAATGTAGGCTCCATGTATAATGGATGTATGATGATAGCCATTTGGTAAAGTCCAGCACAAACAAAAACCTCTGCGGGTGAGCAGGCAGACAGTTAGGGACGTTTTAAAGCAGAACAACCCATCAACAGACTGAGACAGACAGAAACCATCCGCCCAGCTCCCAGTGAATGCTGACAGTTCACAAATTTGCAGACACACCTTGTTAGATCTTCGTTGGTGTCCATTTGCGTAACTCTCCACCTACGCAGTGAGTAGGATTATGGGAATTCAATCAAGTACATAGCCCCGCTGTATGTACAGGCTAAGTATGGACTAGGTGATGAGCAGAAGTATGATGAACAATGGGTCTGTTCATGAGCACTTTTTGTAACTGATCATTCTGCAGCATACAGGGTATCAGCTTATCCCCAACACCGACCACTAATTTGTTAACACCGGGCTGACTTCAGTATTCTCAGCAGCAGGGTCCAAAGAGATAAAAGGTCCCACATGAGTATCCAACATTTCTGGTTGTTCCACATATTTTTGACCCTAAACCTAACCCAGTCACAGTAGACAGCATAAAATAGACGGGCATGTGTCTGCAGAGCAATGCAAAGCTTTTTAGTAATAAAGTATTTCCAACATGTTACTAATGCAGTACCATTGCAGCAGCATGCTGGAGCCTTTGCTTCCATTCCTCTCTCACTAACTAACACCTACTCTCTCACATAGTAACATAAAAGATCAAGAAGCTTTGTGGGTCCTCTGTTCTATTCAAACCATCTGTAATCCCTGCGCAGGGATTGATTTAGTAAGGGGGGGTTATCTTGTGGGTGATGGCTTCCCTCAGGTGCTCTGACAGAGCAAAGGCCTAATTGGGACCCTTAAAGCTAGTCAGTCCAGAATGACAGCTATTCTTTGGAAATCTGTCATAACATATTTAAGTTTAATTTGGGTCCAATTCCGTGAGTTTCCTTTTGGAATTATTTTATCAACATTATTTATTATTTTATTAACAATTCACTGTGGTAAGGATGAAGAGGTCTACTTCTTTTTAATTCACAAAAATAGGTTTGTTCCATCTTTCAACCGAGTTTCATAAAATTGGCAGTCTTCGCGTAATCCGGCTGACAGGCAGACAGATAAATGGCACTGAAAACATTCATCTACCTCCGCTCTCACCTTAGAGGTTGGATTGCAAAAGGACGGTTTTACAGTACGCACCAGAACAAATCTTATATTGTAATATTCCAGATGTCCAAATCATGTTATCCATACTTCATCTTGAATTCAGAAATTGATCTGATCAAAGTGGAATCAGATCATTCTGGATCACCTTGCATGCGCAAAGTGCATGTTTAACATTATATAGGTTTTTTATTAAAACCAGTTACATCCTAAGCAGCTATCTACATGAGATATAGAAACGATAAAACGGAGAGTGGGACATCTGGTGACGTGTCTAAGGGATTGTTAGTTTCTGCAAGGCAGCTGAACAAAGTGAGAGCTTATTGTGTGTGGGTTCTGTGTCTTTATTGAGGACTGGCAAAATAAAGATGTTTTTGTCAGTGCTAAAGTAAACACAGTTGGGTGAAAAACATTGATGTTTGATCCAGAATCAAAATGTCTGGTTTTGGCAGTGTGACTAGAAACTATTAACGAAAAAAGAAAGAGGAAGGGAAGGAAATGATAGCCACATGAAAGACAAACAACAGAGAGCCACTAAATCTATAAAGATATAGAAAGTAAACTGAAAAATAATCTCGGTATATTAACCACATTAAAAAAATATTTCAAGTCATTATACGTTGTATGAATTATGAGGAAATAATGCTCATCGTATTTTAGCACAATGTGGTTCAGTCCTGATTTCATAAGCTGCTGCTGTGTGTGTGACAGATGGTTCCTGGTGTGACGACCGTCGGGATGACTCAGCATTCATCCATTAAAGGATTAGATATTCTGCAGATCAAAGCTTCAGCAGAATAGCTTGTCTGCTCCAGTACGCCACCTTTCTTGCCTCTTTGTTTTGTGATGTAGTAGAAATAAAGCTAATCCAGCTCAATTACCCAAACAATATAAAATAAGAAGTACACTAACAACGCTGTAAATTATTCTCTTGTACAAATTACTTTTATATACTAATTTATAATAATTTATTTGCTACAGGAAATGTATTTTGAGATAAATATAATCATCACTGAACTTCAGAATTTTCATTTGTCAACATAATAAATGAATATTTGTGACAAATGTGAAGGTTTTTGCAGTAAATTATCGTGTGCTACTGCCAGATTCCTGCATGTATGTCACTGAAATGAATTTTATTTTACTACAATTGATATTTATGCTAACTCTATCACTTCCCATCCTAATGAAGTGATCATTTCATATGTGAAATTAACCAGCAGAGACGTAAAGTGTTTCAGCCCATACTGTCCTTACACACGTGTCCACATTTATTCTTTCTTTTTATTTTAAAATCAGTATAGCACAGACTGGAAGAGAAATGTTGTCCCTTTCTTGTCTAATATAGGGTTTTAGCTCCTCAACAGTCCTGGGTCTTTGTTGTTGTAGGTTTTGTTTCATGAAGCTGGTGAAAGAACTGGACTGCAGCGGGCCAGTTCAGTACCCCGACTCTTCTACTATGAAGCCATGCTGTTGTAATAGTTACAATATATCAGTATAGCATTGTCTTGCTTAAATATGTACGGTCTTCCCTGAAAACATGGCATCTGGATGGGAGTATTTGTTTCATAGAATTTTTAGTTTTCCACTTTGCCTCAGTCCATTTTAGTTGAGCTTTGGCCCAAAGAAGACCGTCACATTTCTCACATTTCAGGGTTGTATGGGGGGCTGGACCCAATCCCGGTTGTTATAGGACGAGAGGTGGGATACATCCTGGACAGGTCACAAGTCCATTACATGGCTAACACAGAGAAACAGACAACCACATTCAGACCTACGGCCTATTTAGAATTACCAATTAACCTCACGTGCATGTCTTTAGAACAGACAGAGATACACAGAGAACATCAACACACTGAAAGAACCCAGCAGACTCCACCTTGTTAATGTACGTCCATTTTTTCCAAAAGCTTGTAAAAATGGTGATTGACTTAGTCAGAAAATATTGTGCAGCACATTGTGACTGAAAAGAAAACCATGTAAAGTCGTTGGTTGGTCTATTAGTCAGATCAAATGATGTACGCAGTTTTTATTTGTGAGGGTGTGAAAAACCATCTCATTGTATCAAATGTTCCGATTAAAGGAGTAACTCAGATGTTCATCAGCGAGGACTATACTTCACAAACAAGTATGCATAATTTGGAGATGGTAGTGGCCTAAACCAAACAATAGTATTTTTCAAAGCGTTTTTCATACCATGGGAAAAGGCATTTATACTGTACACTCTGGTTTAAACTTTTCCCAGCGTTAATATTAATAAAATTTGTTCTCTCTGCTATATCTGTACCTGGTAGCTACATGTATGCTAAAGTAAAAGTGGTGACATGAGGCATGAGCTACATATCCCATATGAAATATGTTGAAATTGGGCAGCAGTGTGAGGAAAGAGAGGAGAGGAAGGGTAGGTATGGTGTTTGGGATAAAAATCAGGTAACAAGGAGTGAAGGGAGTGTAAGGGTGAGTCAATGAGATGATACAAGGGAGGAAGGACGGGACAGCGAAGTCTATAATCGGTTGCCTGGAGAGGATTAATCTGTCTGCCTCCAGCCTCTCCCTTCTGCTTTAAACAATATACCAAATACCTGAGTTACAATGGCAACTACCCTCTTTGCCTTTAACCCATAATAAAAATGATTAATTAGGCATGAGACTCCAGTAAGGGAATTGTATTGTCTACCAGTCCAGGTAAGCGGAACACAAGTTGCTGTACGCTACATTAGCCTCTACGTTTCCTGACTCCTTCACCACAAACACTATAATTAAAAGGCAGGGAAGGGCATTCCCTTCCTTTAATCTTTGGATTTAATTTTGATTGACGCTTTGAGACTTCATACCCCACACACACAGCAGACATGTACACATTTCACAGCACACACACTCCCAACCTCAGATGTAGCCGCGAGGCAAGCAGATACTGGTTTGTGTGAGAAACCAGAGGCCGCCAGACACACAGAAATACAGACAAACACTCTTATGAAAAGATGAGAGCACATTTGAGATGTTCCCACCATGCCGCTGTATGACAACACACAATAGGACAGGAAATAACACCGAGAATACACACACCTTCATCCTGCATTCTGTCTGAACAAACACTTGATTGAAAATAGTAAGATTAATGGATAAATGCTTTGCTCAATAGCAACAGTGTAATGTCTGACAATTACGTATGAGAACAAAGACTCATTTACAAACAGTGTAATTGTGTAATTGCAGACCTGGGCTGTGGATGCTTGCTTTATCTGATTATTAATCTTACAACAATTGCTAAAACGTAATAATAAACAATGTTATGATGGTCTGATTAACTTGACGGATGCTCGATTACCTAAGTTATACCTTTTTTTTTCTACCTTCAAAGTATGTGTAGAATTCTGTGTTAAAAATCTTGCCAGTTGAAACACTGAAGTAACCATAATAAGGATTTCTTTGCCAGATTTTAGTTAGTTTTGGTTAGTTAGTTGTCTAGTTTTCCCTGAAATTATGTTAGAAGACCTTCTAGAATCTTCCAGTGCCATAATTCTTTTACACTATGAGTAAAGCTTCATGTAAAACTTTTTGCAGGACTGCAGGAAGTGCATTACCTCCTGTATTGCGCTAAATGGGAAGAGCAAAAGCTAAACAGTGGCGATTGACAACAACCCACCCATGAACTTCATGACTGATGTTGGATCAACTAAAGAGGCTGCTGATGATCCATGAAAGTCAGGCTTACCAAGATGAGTCCTAGTCATAACTTATGGTAACTCTCTTTTCTTTCTCGTAAAGTGTTTTACGCACCCGTGCTGAAGGAGTGAGCAAAAAATATAGCAGATTAGCAGATAAGAAATCCACCAGAAACAAAGCGACAAAAATATAACTCAAAACAATGGTTAAGGTTATGGTTCTTTTGCTGATAACATCTACACACATTCTCTCACTGATTTTTTTTTCTCACTGATTTACATTTTTTTATATAGATTTCAAACAGCAACAACAAAAAACACAGAGCCTTCACTTCCCAATTCACAATATGAATCATACATTCATACACTCATTCATATCCATTAGTACAAAACATTGGCACAGTTTATAGACCAAGTTGAGAGCCCTCCAAAAAACAAAACAAAACAACATAGTAGTAGATATCTAGTGCACTTTTTAAAAATAGACATGTTCGCAAATGCTGTGACTCTTGCCATGTCCTCAACCCATTCTTGTATTGAGAGTACTCTATAGCACTTTCGTCTAATCAAAAGAATCAATCTGCCTATCATGAAGCAAGTTTGTTCTCTTCTATTTCTGTATCATCACTCTGAACAAAGAGTCAGGGACTAAATGCTGATATTTTGTCATCTATACACACATCCTCTCACTGTAAAATTTGATCGGTAATATGCCAATATTAAATATTAAAGGAATATTATGCAAGTTTGTTTGTTATGACTCTGACTGTGTATTCATGTACAAAAGTAGATACACGTAGGTCATACGTCAGTGTGCACTGTATCTTTGTATCTGTATCTTTTATCTGTTGTGTGTTGCTGTAACAAATTTAATTACACTCTTTGTGTCCTTCTGCATTTTTGCAACTAAATAATTTCAAATGACAGGGTCACATTGTGAAAAATATATCAGTTTCATTCATACATGTCAAAGAACTCATACACTTTTTTTGATACACATCCGTGTATATAAATCACACAAATGAAAAGAAAGTATTGTAAGTTTTGCCATGTCAGTCATTTTTTGCTTTCTTTCTTTCTTTCTTTCTTTCCTTTTTTATTCATCTCTGAATTTAACAGAAAAAAAATCTGTACCCACAAACACTTAAAGTTCTCCGGGAAAAAATACAATCAAATAAAAATGTTTCAGTGATGACTGTTACAGCTGAAACCCACACGCAGCAGAGCCACATACCTCATTAAAGACCCACGGATTGTTTTTTTAAACATCACATCCTTAAACATCCTTCTCACCATCTTTCTGAAGAGGAGTCTCTCGAACCACTTATGGGTAAGCCTGGATATACTCACGATGCGTTGCCAGAAAAAACTTTAAATAATACTGAACATTAAATAGTCAGTTGGGTCAGTATTCTTAATATTTTGAAATGACACAGCTCTACAATAAAAAACAAATCGAGCTATTATTTGTAAGGTAAAAAAAAAGAAGTCTTTTTCTGCTTTCTAATGGAAACTTTCTTGATGCCATCATAGAAAAATTAGGGATGTTCTTGGCAATTAATTTGCTAATGGTAAATTTAACAGTAGTTAAATGAGAAAAATAAAAATCAGACAAGTCAGCCACTCTAAAAAATTTAAAATCCTCATTTAATACTGAGCAAAATAGTTAAGATAAACACAGGCCAATAACAAGGCTGCAACACCGAGTAGTGGTGGGTGGCATTATAACATCTTTGAACCAGTGGCTGCCTTTGTATATTTATGAAATCAAAATAATACATTTAACCAACTGTCTTTTTTTCTAGCTTTTCTAGTTCTAGACTAAGAAAAAACATTGTACAGTACTTCCACTTTGAAGAATGCACAATAAAGTTACACCATCTACTAAGAAAGAATAAGACATATATATTAAAAATGAAACAAAAGGATATGTTTTTGAATTATCTTTGTTTTTATGTTTTGTTTACATCACTTATTGTCATGGTCCTGGGTCGGTGACCCAGTGATTTATGTTTTGTATTATTATTGATCTTTGATTTATCATTGCTAGTCTCTTGGTTTCTGTTTCTATATTTCTAGCTCCCTAAATGCTTTGGTATCTCCTGATTTCTAGTCTTTAGGTTTTGTTAATGTGGCTCCACTATGTTCCGTGTTATGTCTATTCTGTGCCTTTCCCGTGTCCCACGTTTTATGTCTCTATGTCTCAATTTCAAGTCCGCGTCTTTGCGTATGTCTCCCGTGTTTCCTGTTTTACTTTGGTAGTCCTTGTCCTATGTCAGTGTATTCTGCTCTGCTTCCTGTGTCTCCTTATGTCAGATTAGCCCCAGCTGTGCTTCCCTCCTGTTTTCCATTCCCTTGTTACTCCCTGGTGTATTTAAGCCCTGTGTTTTCCTCTATCTGTTATCATGTCGTACCCTCACCTTGCTGTGTTTCTCCCTTCGTGGTCCTGGCTAAGTTCTAGTTCTCAGTTCCTGGTTTGTTTTCTAGGTTGTTTTTCTTATTTCTAGTTTCCAGTTTAGTTTCTAGTTTTCATGTTCAAACCATGTTTGGTTTGTTTTTTTTGTGAGTTCATTTTTATGGAAAGTTTTCCCAGCAATAAAGCTGACGCTTTAAGTTTTCATTCCGTGTACAAGTCGTGCGTTTCGGGCCTTCATCCTGCCTGCCAAAGCACACACCTTGACACTTGTGGAGTTATAGAGAACAATAACTTAAGCCTTTTGTTAATTTTTTCCATGTTCGTTTTAATATTCAGAGAATAAAGAGAGATCTATAAATGGAATTTTCTCCAGTTTTATTATTGGCTACAATTACATTAACATTTTACTCATCAGGTTGATTTCTGAGGTTTAGAGCAAACCAGCTAACATCATATTCATTCCCACAGGGCAAGAACTACAAGCAGTCAGATGAGCATCAACCAACCAACCAATCATCTTAAGTTAAGAGAAACATAGCAGGAGTACAACAAACAGTCAAGTAGCTTAGCAAAAAGAAAGGAGAGGGAAAAAAAAAAGAAAAGACCATCAATCAGGTTGTCAACTTGCCAACATACCAATCAAACAGCCATCCACTGAGGAGGCAACCATACCAGGCAACCACGCCTTGGGGTTTGGCCTTCCACCATATATTTGTATATTTCTCTGCCACATGGGATATTCAAAAGACAGAGATTAATTGCACACAGCAGGGAGAGATTATGTCTTGTTTACCCCAGAAGAATGCCATCTGTACAGTGCCAAGCCAAGCCCAAAAAAAAGTAGACCTGTGAGTGTACAGGGCTACCTGCTAGGGAGCACTTAAACCTATACCGCCCACATCCTGTCTGTGTTACACAGGTAAAGTCATACTTTGTTCAACAAATAACAACGATATAAGAAACTGTCAGTGTCTGGAATGTAAATTTATTTCACGGTTAGACTATAGCTATGAAGCTATATAGTATAGCTATAGCTATAGCTGACATGATGTGTAAATGGGCTGAATAGGGTAGGTAAATAAAAGTTAACCATAACTGAATGCAGTGTAGCAGAATTACTCATTTTAACAGTGATTAATTGCTGCTGTTGCTTAGATCTTTATACCAATCGTTTCCCAATGAGGAACAATAATAAGTCTAGACAGTGACATCAAAAGTTCTCCTATATTGCATCAGTTTCTACAGAATCTCTCTGGAACACTCAGTAATATGTCAGCTATTGTTTATCTACCTGCTGTCAGGTCGTAATCAATTTATTACAACCATCTAACACGAGAGCGTTCTGCTCTGAGTTTTGCTGAAGCTAGACATAACCACCAAGCTCAGACAGAGAAAATAAACACCTCTGTGATCAGCCATGCTTGGTTAACATCACTGACAACAAGATTTATTTCACACAATCATAAAATATTTGTGTCATGCTGCAGATTCAGAATCCAATGAAGCGTGGGCATGCCATCTTTTGATGAAATGCTCTCCTGCTCTGTCAGCAGATGTGTTAGGAGAGGTTTTGCTGGCACGGTTGCCTGTTTGATGAACAGCTACTTGTGTCAGGTGTCTCGCATGTTATGTTTGGTTTCATATTTTATCTCTGTGAGGTCTGCCTATGAAGACAGCAAGGTGTGCAAGTCTTTATCAGGCCTTGTGATCTGGCATTAAACACACAACTCAAGAATCTAGCGTGCCTAATATAAATCATCATGGAAATGAATGGATTTAAAAAACAGCTGATGCATTATACGAAAGGATATTTGGAGAGTTTGTAACAGCATTTTACTCTTATTTGTCTCCTCTGTCCTGATTTCTTATTTTTTGTGTATTTGTCACACTTACAGTTTAGATCACCAACCAAATTTTAATGATAACCCAAGTTATCATAAAAAATGTAGTTTTTAAATGATGATTGTTCCAAGTGAGCTTGAGCTTCGGGACACAAACTGATGTTTGGACATTTTCCTTTCTGTTAGAGAGCAGAATTCATGATTCCATCAATTACAGCACGTCGTCCAGGTCCTGAAGCAGCAAAGCAGCTCCAGGCTATCACATTACCACCACTATGTTTGACTGGTGGTATGATGCTCTTTTTGAGAAATGCTGTGTTAGTTTCATGCCAGATGCATCGGGACTCAAACCTTCCAAAAAGTTCAACTTTTGTTTCATCTGTCAAAAGAATATTTGTAACCATTTCCAGACTGACAGATGTCAATGACTTTATTTCTCATTAAGAACAGACATTTAAATCACGGCATGATGTGTTGCTGACTGAAATCTTTTAGCCTACTTAGACAGGTTCTATTTAAGTGATTTCTTGATTCAACAGGTCTGACAGTAATCAAACCTAGGTGTGGCTAGTGAACTTGGACTCAGCTTTTCAAAAAATTTGGTTAGTCACAGTTACTTCATAATTTAGCAAGGAGAGGGCAATTACTTTTTCACATAAGGTCAGGGAGGTTCAGATAGAAAATGCAGTTTTTAAAGCTATTTACTCAGGTTATCTTTGTCAAAGATTAATTAACATTTTTTTATGATCTGAAATATGTAAGTGTGACAAATATGTTTTAAAAAAAAAGGACCGATTGAATGTCCAAAACGGATTTCAGGGTACCCTCAATATTTACTGTTTACCATTATTAAATACAGAACTTGGTTAAGAAATGGCATTTACATGCTACATACCTCGTAAGGATAAACTAAGACCCATGGACTGAGACAGAAGAAGTCCAGAGTGTCAGATAAAGCTGTTTTTTCCCAAAGCTAGCAGAGAGGCTAATGTACATGCAAGGGCATTAAGGGCATTTTTTAATGTGCAGGATTATGGTTGTAAAGGGGCGTATTTTACCCCAAATCTTTTCCTAAACCTAACCAAACCAAAAGAAACTACAAATCTCAAACACTGGGTTGTGGACCAAATTGTCCTGACTGGTAAACCTGTTGCTTCTCAGTGTGTTATCTGTCAGCAGCCAATACTGGGGCAGCCAGTGAATGGATGCACTAACACAAAGGGATGATCTGTATATAATAGGGAGACATGGACACTACATAAATCATAGTTTGTGGCCTTTGTTATCTTTTACTTTATTTTGCCTGCTGTTTCTTTGCTTGATGCATTTGCCTGGATGTTTGATCCTCTTTTCCAGAGTGATGAGAAAAACCTTTGTGTTTGAGGTGTTTTGTCAGTTACTTCTGCTCTTAATACTAACATTTGATTCATGGCTATGTAAATGTACGTCTGATTAGGTAGAGAACTGTGTCATTGTAGATACAAGAGCTCATTAAATGTTAAATGATAAGATCTTCAAACACAAAGTTAGTAATACTTGTTAACATCTCCCCTGGTTCCTCCTTGAGGCCATGCCCTGTTTGATGTTCTGGATGAGAGATAGTGTTTGTTAATGCCGCCACTACTGGCAGAGACCCACCAGGTCAGCACTGCCACAAGTTGGGTCATGTCAGGCTGACTGTGGGTGGCAAACATCACCGGAGAAATACTCAGAAATGGAAGGAGAAGCTGTGGAAAAAAAGGGCAGAGGTGTGCTCTTTTCTGTGTTTTTTGAGTTGTGTTTGAACAGTTGTGGTCAAAAGTTTACATATATTCATCATGGGTGTGAATGTCATAGTAAGTTTGAACTTTTAATGATTTCTTTATTCTTTTTCCAGGGGGGATTTATTATATAGCATACATTTTGATGACTTAAAAAAAAAATAAGAATTGGGTGCATAAGTTTGAATATATTTTAATTTTTTTCTAATACACAGAGGGTCAAATGTGTACATTTAGGCTTAAATACATACATAATACTATACTACAGTATATATTATTATACATGATACTATTACCATACTATAATTGCTCATATTTTGAGTTATATTGAATAAAATAATGAAACTGTGCTAAACCAACAAATCAGTAAAACCTGTAATAAATCAGGATAAACACATCACTATGGTTTCAGAATGTAAAAAGAAATATCCTGAGCAATTATTAAAATTCTGCATTTAAGCCCAAATTCACTGCACTGCAATTATAGTTTTTTTAATTTCATATCATGCGGGCATAATTGCTCTTTTTGTTTATAATACTTGGTGCAATTTGTAAAGTCATACAAATACACACAAGTGAAGCATGATGAATAACTTCACCTGCCAGGGCCTTGTTTGCCCCTCGTTCTTTACAGCGCAGCTAATCCACAGATCCACTAGAGATCCCTTTATGCATTCTCCATGAGTGGAGGTCTGCAGCTTTGAGCATAGGCAGCCTAACTGCGCCCCGTGAGACCAGCATTAGCAAGGGAGCCTGAGCCTGTCAATTACCCCCTGGAGTCACTAAACCCAAGCACATCGATGCTCTAACATACACCTGCGCGCAGCCATACTTTCATGTTAGTAGAGGAGAGGTGGCATCATGGATATGTATGACATGTACATCACGCAATCACACACCCAGACAGCTGTGATTTCCCCAGGTAGCTGATCTAAGCCTGCAGAGAGAGGACTTGTCAGAGGCCTTGTTTAACAAAGATGTCAAAATGAGAGCGATGTAGTGCACACTGGTGGGGGGTGGAGGGTGGAGGATTTGATTTTTGACAGAGATGTTTCATCCTGTATTGCTTTGATTGACAAGCAGACAAGCTCCTAGTTTAACCCAGCACACTGACAGAGCACCTCCTGAATGATCAAGTGGTAACACAACTCAATTTAAGCAGCTCTTCACATTCAAGAGGTTTTGTGGGGTCAAAAAGGGTTTTGCATTTGAATCGATCACAATTTTTGGTGTGTGTGTGAGAGAAAGCCCGATACATATGCTGGGCAATTTCAACTAAGCTAGCAATTGAAAGAATGAACATATTGGCCAGTCTAACAGTTTGGTTAAAACTAGAATATCTCAGAGCTACTGGATGAATTTGCTTTAAATTTGCACATATATTCAAGGTCTTAAGAGCATGAGCATGCTGACTTTTGTCTAGTGCCAAGAGCAGTAGATCAAATGGCTCACTTATCCTGGGAAATAAATTCAAATCTCTGGATCCATCAATTCTGCATCGTTTGCCAAACAGCAGCAGGGTTGGCATTATGTTTTCATATGGTGCAGGCTGTGTACAGACACCTTTCCTGACTGAAAACTTATAGCCTCGCAGTCTTGGGCTGACCTCTTTGTGAAACTTTCTATTAAGCTGTTACGCTGTCATTTAAATCAAAAGAGCAGACCTTATTAGTTTAAATGATACACTTATGGTTATAGTCACCATGATCTAATTCTCTTTCTCTTGCTGACCCTTGTGCTGCTGTAACATGTGAATTTCCCCAATGTGGGAATAAAAAAGTCTATGGCTGTTTCGGTGTTTGAGACACATCAGAGGCAGGGCTGGTGAAGACATAAAGTGGTACAACAGAGTCTCAAACATGAATGTACATTTGCAAGCCCAGATGCCAAGCATAACCTAAGGCGATCTGGACATCTCGTGTGCATAACAGGCTACCAAAGCAGTTCTTTTACAGTGAGCTGACAGAAGGCCATCAACCAAGAGGACAGTGAAAAGCTTTGCTATAAAGACACTCTGAAATAATCCATCTGGAAATGTGATACTGATCTATAAGAATGCAAAATCATGGTAGCTAGCAGGTCTGAATGGAGGAGTGCTATTCATAAGGGAAGAGAAGTTTACAGAAAATAAGAGACAAAGCAGCAGCCTGCAGTATCAAGGGCCAGAACCAACACTGCAGAGCGTTCCTTTGAGTGTCCAGTATGTGGTCACCTATGTGTGTCAGACTTTGGCCTGACATTCCACAAGGTACGCAAATGAATGGTACTAGGTTGTACTATGTTGACCACAATAATCGACCATATACACTGTACATATAAATATGGTAATAGTTACTATCACTTCTGGTGTCTGCATTTTGAAGCCTCACTGTTAGCATTTTGGTCAAGTAACAAAATAAAAAACTTCAAAAGTGGAGCACCAACTTCTTAGATGGTCTGTACCTTACAGCAGGCCATGTTATTTGTCAGAAAATTCAATTAAAATTATCAAAAAGCCACTGACAGCACAAACACGGTGGCTGGGTCTAGCTTGAGTTACAAGAGTTGTGGCCCAGCAGAAAGCGCTGGGCTCCTGCTTAATGTGTTTGCATACCAGTCAATCATAGTAGCCACAAATGTCATTTTAAGCCTTAATACAATCCAAATAGGTGAGTTTAGAGACAAATCATAGCAGTACAGTTATTAGAAAGGAGGGGATTTGCTAAATAGGCTGTGAGCATGTCGATTTCGCTTCTTGAGTATGACATTTTTAATCAAGACTGACATGCCTCAGTCAGTTTTTCCACTTCCATGTTGGATGAAATAACTTTTCACATACAAGAAATATGACTTCCATAACCTGAACTTAGAGGGGGAAAAAGTAAAAAGATTTTTGACTTTGTTAAACAGGAAGACGCTGCCTGGGAGAAATGTTTTGACCTGTTTCCTATCAGACCCCAAGCACTGCTAAAAAAGGACTCCACCTTAATGAACTCCTGTGACTGTCTGGAGCATGGGACGCATGAGAAATATCAAAAAGAAGAAGAAAAAAAACAGTAGAGATGTAATCTCCTCTCCTGAACCTGTCTGCTGCCTTTTGGTTACACTTGCAAACAAACGGTGTGTGGAAGAAAAAACCTCACTCCCGTGGGAGGTGAAGACAACCCAGACAATGATTGGCAGCAGCTTAACAAAGCACCTGTCTGACAGACAACACACACACACACACACACACACACACACACACACACACGCACAGATACACAAACATGCAAACAAACACTAGAACCCGTCCTATTCTATGCCTCCACAAATGAGGCAGAAAGAGAAATGGTCTTTAACTCACTGCTGCCCTTCCAAATTGGTGTGAGAGGAGGAAAGACGAGAAAGCAGCATTACAGGATAACAAAATGAGTGTGGGACATTATGCAGAGGCAAACAGTGAGCGTTCCTAGAAGAGGAGGAGAAGATGTGGTGACATCAGACTTAAAGCCAAGAGATGGGGCTTGTTAGCAGGAAGCTCTATTAGGTTCGCCTCATGCCCTTTTCTCCATTCTCCTTTGTGCTCCTCACCTCTCCCAGCAGACCTAAATTGGATTCAGGAACTCCACCTGACTCCCCTCCCAACCTGCACCGCTCATGTATATGCATCTCAAATCCCCTCTAGACACGGGCAGATAGGCAGGCCAGGCATAGCACTAGCCTCACCTAACAAAAGCAATTTACTGCGATAGACCGTTTGGGTCAAGTATCCTGTGTGTTCCCCTTCAATTGTTTTAATCAGGCCAAGGTAGCAGGAGAAAAAGGGCTTGGAGGCACCTAAAGGCACCTTTCCACTTGGCCATTATCCTCTGGTGGGTGAATTGTGGATGTGGCTGTTAAGAGAAACCGATATGACAGCCCATCTGTTAGACAAGTCAATTAAAGAAGATGGGAACTTTTTTAAGGGTGAAAAATGCATATAGACATATATGTTTTCAGGGAAATTAAAGGACAAGTTTGACACCAGACAGGTGGGAGTGAATGCCGAGAGGGGAAAAACACTTGTTAAATGGAGACTTTGACATTTGTTATAAGAGTAGTTAAAGCTCTCTGGAGCAGACAAATGATCACACTGCAGAGTGTAAAGTTTTTACAGTTGCCCTTTCGTCCTTTAAAGACCCATTCCAAGTTGCTTTTCTATTTAAAGTATTTTCCAGCAAAGTGGTAAATTTACCAATACTGCCAATATATAACTGTAGTAATACCACGGCAGACCCGGTGACATTCTTGTGCTTTCCAGCATCATCTTTATTAACTCTCGGTTGCTGCTACACACAATTAGTCGGCTGCAGCTCACAGCCTGACTCACATCATCAACAACAACAACAACAATCAGGAACAGCTTTTTATTTATGCCAGCGAGGTGTGATTGCAGATGCCGTGCAGGTGAGTCTATCTCCCCTGCAACGGCACTGCAGACCACACCCCACCACATACCCCCATCGCCCGACTGAGGCCAGAGAGCCATCCAACCAAACCTACTCCCCGCCCCCTGCGAGCGAGAGAGGGAATCGGCCTGGACCGTCAGCGCCCCCGGCCCCTGGCTCTGAGACAGGGGGGTGTCCATTCAGGTGGCCGCCCACATATCTAGGAGCACCGGTGACAAGATGGGTCTGGGGGCTGCCCGCATGTCCAGCAGCGGCCCTCTGGGTCTGGGGGCCACCCATTTGGCAAGCGGCAGCAATGCCGCAATTGTGGCCGTGAGCCGGGGCTCACAGGCAGCTCGACAGGCATCTGGTGCAGCAGGCGTGGACGTGAGCAGAGGCTCCCAGGCGGCTTTGGCAGGCAGCCAGCGCCAGGACCACTCAGCACGCTGACCTCCAGCAGAACTGAGGCAGGTCCAGATGGTGCACTGGCCTCTGGCGAAGACGCTGCTGGACTGGACAGCACAGCAACCTCAGGCATAGCAGGACCCTCGCATGCCTCGTCCTCCACCTCAGGCTGCCAAGGTCCCTCACACACCTCCACCTCCTGCTGGTGAGGCCCCTCGCACGCCTCCTTGACGTCCGTCTCTGGCCGGTCCGGTCGAGGACACGCTGGTCGTTCTGTAGCCCTCCTCCTGGGAGCCAGGACGGGTGTAGGCCCCTGCCGGGTACCAGCCACTCCCACCGGAGGAGTGGGGACGGGTGCAGCGGCAGGCTGCGTCCCCCTGGGGGCCAGCACGGGCGCCAGAACGGTCCGGACCTCCTCCAGTCCCACGCTGTCGGGGGATGCCGGTGGGGGTGGAGGCAATGTTGGCCAGGACCGGATCAGAGCAGCCAGATTTATAATTACCTGTATGCCGCGTTTGATCCGGTCCTGGAGTTCTAGCTGCTGGCGGCGTGACACCGCCGCCTGCTCCCATTGTGTGGCCGCCAGCTCGGCCACCATTTGGGCCAGCTCCTCCCATTGCTGGCCCGGTCCTGGGTCTGCCGCACCCCCCTCCTGGGTTTCGGCACCACTGTAGTAATACCATTGCAGACCCGGCGACATTCTAATGCTTTCCAGCATCATCTTTATTAACTCTCGGTTGCTGCTACACACAACTCAGTCGGCTGCAGCTCACAGCCCGACTCACATCATCAACAACAACAACAACAACAGTCAGGTACAGCTATTTATGCTGGCAAGGCGTGATTGCAGATGCCGTGCAGGTGAGTCTATCTCCCCTGCAACGGCACCGCAGACCATGCCCCGCCACAATAACTTATTATGAACTTTCAAAATAAATTGCTGTTATTCTTCAGTGACATTTATAACGAAAGTTTAGTATTGGCCTGCTTGATGCAAGGACTCAAACAAATGTGAAGCAACTTGTAAATTGAGTGTTAAACAATCCATATATATGTATAAAATACTTACAAGCCAAAAGATTTAACAGATTGTGGAGTACAAAAGAAACACAACTACTATCCGAATTTTTCATGTTGTCAAGTTTGATCCTGACTTGCATGTAGTGCTGATTAGCAGGTGTAGTGGAAGCTTCAGATCTAAGCACCAGTTCAAAATGCTCGAAAGTGAAGTGATGCGTTGGAACTGAAGTGATGATTCTTTAGTGTGATATGTGTCATTAGCTCAGCTAAATCAGCTCTCATCCTGATTCAGGTCACAAGAGAATAAACAACAGCTGCAGAGACAAAAGACAAAAAAATGCAGATAGATTCCACTGATCAAAAACAAATGTTCATATCCTCAGGCAGTCATGCCTTTACATGATCCACCTTTACAAAGACTCTAAATGTTTTAATATCTGAAAATCCACAGGTGTTGATTCTACTTGGTTTAAGCTGTCACAACCCAGTGTCTTTGATATCTCTTTGGCCCGAGGCGGCTTTACTTGAAATACAACCGACAAACACCCTCACGTGAGTTGATTAGAATTCTGTTTGACAAGCTCAGCGTGGTTCAATAATAACATGGTATTCACCTGACCATCAATTCGGCTTTCTGCAAAATTTCTATGTTGATAATACCTTTTTCTTTACCTAGTTGTTCTAATGGAGGTCATTTAAATCTACATCAGCAATTTAGGAATTCAGGAAAATCCAACACGACTTTGCTGCAACACTAGTCATAAGCAATCTTTTAGTATCCTTTATACCAGTCTATAACTGGTATCTATAGAGCACTATTGGATCAGTGTTACTGTAGATGTCACTGTAAGGCGAGGTATTTCTAACAAAAACCACATAACCTGTCACTCACTGAAAATTCTCAAGAGTTCAGACTACTTGAAACCAGCAAGTCACAGCAAATACCTGGAAAATACAGTAAGAACCACATGGGATGTTGTGAGCTGACCTTTACAACATAGTTGGCACTAGTTGTTAACGTGCTACAGTGTACTGACAGATGTATGACTCACAAAGGAGTTTTGACAGACAGACTTCAGCCATGCAAGTCTGAGTCTAACAAAGCTCACGGAACTTACTCAAACCATTTGTATAAAACAGCGTGGGTGGAATTTCGTGATAGCTGTGCTCTGTACCAACTCCACACCCATATCTGAATGTGTTATATTTAACTGTGACTGTAATCTGTTTATGTTTATCCCCTGATGTTTCCTCGGAGATTCACACCTAAGCTTTTTGAATCTCAATAGCCGCTGGCTGGATAACCACAAAATTGAAATTACAATCAGTAATGCTGATTCCATGACTTGACATCCAGTGGAAGCATAAGGCAAAAATGCCACTTTGTCCAGTTTTTGAGCATTTCCACACAAAAAGAATGACATCAACTTTTCAGGTGCTAACTGGCCATGCTATGATGTGCAGGCTTTAGGTCAAAACATTAAGAACTCCCTCACAAAACTATTTGCACGGCTGAACACTTGTTCAAATCTGACAAAAGATTAGGGGAAAAAACTAAGAGGTAGGTATGTTCTTTCAGTCAGGATGAAATATGACAAGCCCTTTGCGTCACTGTGCTTTTCTATCACTGCAAAAAAGCATGAACACATTCCATAAACTGTCAAAATGTTTAGAGCTACACCTCTCACACCTTCAAATGATTGCATGCATAAAACAGAGGTTGATATTTAAAAGGGGTTATTACTAGAAACTGACTCTGACTGGCAAATTCTGTTTCTGTGAATAGTTGCAAGGCTATTGTCCATGTCAAAGGCAGAATCAGGTTAAACCTGTAGACAAACCTACAGGGCAGAGAATGCAAGAAGAATGTGTCGATCAAAAGCCAAAGAGTCTAAGGCTTCATCTTCTACTATTAGAAGTAACACATGATGAGGCTTTCTGGAAATCATGGCTTATAAAATGATGATCATATTCTGTATACATCTCCCTTAATGTCATAATGGAAAGCAGGAAAGCACTGTGAGCATTGCTCTGCACTCAAAAACACAACATCCAAGATTTCCAACATCCAAGAACTTACAGCAACATCAAAAACATACAGTGGCATCATGAAAAGGATAACGTGGGTCGGTTAGCCATTGCAAATAACAATAATTGCCTCTAATCTAACATGCTGAAATAATTAAATGCAGCACTGCATCAAGATGATAATGCAAAAAGTATTTAACTTTATCTGCACACAAACTATGACTCCTTAGATGAAGGCAACCAATCAAAAACATTTGGCATGTTTGTGAAACTTGAAGTGAAAAGTACTGAGTATGAGTTATTTCAATAACACGTCAATTCATGGAAGTGCACTGAGTAGTTTTTAAAAATTCTCATGCCTATTAAAAAAAGGCTCTCCAAAGGTGACTTCATGCCTTTCTTTGTCTACACGGTACCTCATTGATTTAAACTTTCCATGCTCTGACACACCCAAACATTGCAGTCTTCTCCCTTATTACATCATGTATCTTGCTCATTTGTCTAATTTACATAGTACACGGGTGGAGCATGGCAGACATCCTGAAACCGTTGAACTTCAGCCCAGCCTTAGAGGCTTTCCGCTTTTTAAAAAAAATTTAACTTCCAAACACAGTTGCAATCCTGTCAAGCAGCAGCCGGCGGATAAAAGATAATTTGATCGCTCTCTCTTTCTCATTTAATGTCATGATGAGTCATTTGGGAGTGTTAATCATAAACCACAGTTTACACATGCACATGCATGCTCTTGCAATTGTCCAGCTGACTGCGTGCATATTGAAAAAGAAAATAAAGCAGAATTAAAAACTCCTTCAGAGAATGTAAATCTATTTATTTGTGCACTAAAGCCCGCATACTGTATGTGCATGCCTGTGTTTGTTTTGACTGTTCAATTCAAAGCCGGACATTAAGAGTAATAGTCTCCCAGTGTGTGTGTTAAACTAGACTTCCTACATCTTTACTTGTTACTGCAGCTACTCACGTGTGCATGCTCTCACCAATGCTCAGCTCCTTTGTTTTTGTTTGTGAGCAAATTCTTTTGACAGCAGTAACTGACAGGTCACGCTTCAGGGAATTCTGTCATGCTAGGAAAAGGAAAGCAGACAGCGAGAGAGACAGTAGGAAGGACTCGAGGGAAAATCTGCATGGTGATACTGTCCTTCCACTGTCCTTCACCTCCTCTACTTAACCTCAAGATCATGTAGACCAAAATCGTTCTTGTCACTCTGCAGGAAGCACTATCTGTGAGGTAATGATAGTTTAGCACTAAAGGGGACTGACGTCTATAAGGAATATCAAAGATGGCCATGATAAAGTGTAAAAGTCCATCCACCTTCCTCTGTCCACTGTAAAATATGATAATGTTAATATGTACAACATATGCATGCACTTCATTAATTTCATCATCTTAAAACCTTGACTTTTGCTTGTTAGACTATGATTGCATGCTACAGGGAACAACTGCTTGTGGTTAGACTATTCTTCTGAGGTCAAGAATTAAATCTGGACTTCTTAATCAAGGGTGGATAGAAAATCCTCCAAAGTTCTTCAGTATCTCACACATGCATGCATGCTAATCTTTAATGGTGTCAGATCTTTGGACAAAGCTTTCTCAATCTTTATTCTCCTCATTAGCCTCTTCTGACTTGCCCAGGCTATCATCATCCCCTATTACATCCTTCAAGCGTGTAGTTTGCCACGTGCAGCTCCATGAAGGGATACCGATTCATAAAACATTCACCAGCATGCTACATTTACACGTGTTTTTCCCTAATGTAAACATGGTAGGTGTAAAATATCTCTCTCAATCTTTCAGAATGGAAATTATGTGGGCTGTCTGTAAGGTAGATTGTTTTTCAACAGCTTATTTTTCTTCACGGGTTAAAGATAATTTAGTCATGACTCCTCCGGGGTAAGACAACAAGATCGTAGCTGAGTGAGGCAAACCACAAACAAGAGTTTTAATGATGACCAGAGGCATGTTTAGAAAGAGTGATGAAGACATTAAGCCTCAGACTATTTCAACAACTTCCCTTGTGGATCAAAGTATCTATCTATCAATCCATCTACCTATTTACAGGAACCTTCTTGTAACTAAAAAAATTAAAACTCTGCAGCAACTTTTGCTGAGGAATTACTGTTCAAATTCTGAATTTAAGTAGTTAATGAGAATTTCTGTGTAATCTGAACGCGGTCACACTGTTTTCCCTTGTGTGACTGTATTTTGGCACATTCTACACTTCCTGTCAAATTTTGGTCCTGGAAAGCTACTACTTGACAAAAGACAGTGGAGGCATAATGAATATAATTCTCTCTGATGTTACAGAATGACACTTCATCCAGTAATCTGTGCACATAAGAAGATCCTAAAATGCTTTCTTGGGATTATAATGCCAATAATTTTTTATATCAGTTTCCCGAGATTGATTTAGAAAGCCAAATTTAATTATCTCTAGGTCTTAACCAAGATTTAGAAAAAGGTTGCTGTACTCTACCATGAATTTACAAACTATAAAGACTCTTTTTCCAATATTAGGTTGCAGCCTGTTCATAGTAAGCATCCAAATCTTCTTAGGGTTTGAAAATCCTTTTGTAAACTTCATTTTTTTCAGCTTCATGCTTGATGTGGATTTAACAGGTGAAATCAATAGGAAACGAGGGCTTTCACCTGGATTCAGGGGCTCTTTTGATTTTATGAGAACAGCATGTTGTTTTTTTGTGCTCTTTATGTGTGTGAATACAACAAATAAGCATTGTGTGTAGAAGAGAAGAGCTTTCTGGCCAATGCAAAGTGTGTGAACACCTTGTTTTGACTGGAGCCGTGAGAGAATTGCCGCTCTGCCATTGAAGCAGTTCGTGCGTGTTGATGGAGGCAGGTTAAGAGTGTCAGTCTTGCATCACGCAGTCGCCCTGCCTTAAATGTTGTTGCTACAGCTATTCAAATGCTCCTCTGACATTTTGACACACAGACTCTGCCAGAACAAGAGGGAGAATGGTAAACGGGAAGAGTGTGCGTATCTGTGCGCACATGTGTATGTCAGCTTTCTTTGTAATCACATGCCTCTTTAGCTGAGTGATTGTGATGTTTCATTGCAGAATTTCTGTGCATCTGTGCATTTCAAAGCTCATCCCGCCGAAGTGACTTTGTGACAAACAGGCAAAACATAATAACTCGAGGCTGTAATGTCGCTGATTGAAGCCTCCATTGTTTTTATGTGACTCGGATTTACCTGTTATTCAAAACCACTGAACTTCTGCTAAATGGTTTGGGAAGTTATTACTGCCCCGAGCCAGGCTGTTGTTGATGGAGTCCAAATGAGACAAACAAGAATCAAGAGGATTTATCTGATGTTGCCTTTACTTCATTGAAAATCTGCTTGGTTTGCCTGAGATTTGTTATTTGAATCAGGTTAAGAAAAATCAATCTGATTATAAAAGCCAGTCAAACAATTTAGTTTCCATAATCCCTAAAGTAAGTGACCATGTTGACAGCCTTATGAGTTTATAGATTAAGAACGGGGGGGAAGAAAAGAAAAAAGTTATTTAGATCATTACCAGAAGTGACTCAGTTAAGTGCATAAAAAAATTTACCCTTGAGATCACCCTTGTGTGATCACTTTTAAGTGAAATCACGTGTATATCACCATCATGATGTCACTCTGTAGTTTGTGAAGGTTTAAAGACTTCCACAAACTAAAGAAAAATGTTTTTTGTTCATTTCCATCAGTTGTTTTCGAGCAAGAAATGACCATTTGGACCGAGCAGGGTGTGGAAGGCTAAGCTATCACTTAATGCTAGGTTGCTTAGTTAGCAAGGTACAACAACAGACTGTACGGGTGCATCTGAAGTACATAAACACCTGAACTGTTGATACAATCCAGGATGGATCGAGGCTTTCATGTTGCTTATGACATATTCTAAATGTCGCAGCAGTAATCAAGACTCATCAGAGCACAGATTTTCCACAGATTCCTGTTCTTAGCTGACAGGAGTGGCCCCCGGTATGATGAGCTGCTGCTGTAGCCCATCTGCTTCAAGGTTTGATGCATTCTGGATTCAGAGACACTCTCCTGCATGTGGTTGTAAAAGTGATTTTTTGAGTTACTGTTTAAATCCTATCAGTGCAAAGCAGTCTGGCCATTCTTCGACATTTTCTCCTTTTCTGAACATTCACTGTAAACCCTTGATTATGTTAAGTCCCAGCACATCTGGCACCAACAACCATACCACGTTCCCATGCTCTGTTTGAACTTCAGCAGGCTGACATGACCTGGAAAGGGAACTCAGTGCATTTAGACATGTAGGCACATATCTAATCAACCTATCACGTGGCATTTAGATATTTGTGTTACCAAGCCTAACCTAGTACCTAACAAAGTGGCTAGTGAGTGTATACTAGTTAGTGTTAAGTAACATATAAACAAAAATGCTAGAATTTCAACCACCAAAACTTGATCAAAGACTTCTTGGACAGGTTGTTACTACAATTGATCACACAGGCCATGATATTAGCCAAATAGCCGGATTTTAAAAAATGCTCCCGAATGCAAAAGGCAGGATTAGTGACTCTAATTAGCTGAGATGACGCTGAGCAGGCAGATCGCAGCAATAGTCGACTGTGGGCATCCACCTGTCAGTCAACATAGCTACACTCCTAATTATCTACTTTACTCTATTCCAAGACAGATTTGTTATGAAAAAGTTTGCAATTTCTTAAATAATCTTTTAATTCACCACACCATCTCTGATGGGAGGATTCTTACAGTTTACGGTAAGACTATATAAGACACTTGACATCTGTGACTGTAATAACAGTTCTGCCATAACCTATATTTTGAAAAGCGCTGAGACATGATCGGCAGGTATTACAGTGAAATACTGGCATCATTACTTAACCTTTTAAGTATGCAGATTTTGTAGAACATCATCATCTTAATGACGCTGCATGATAGAGTGAACAAAACAATTTAGGCTAAACATTTATTATTCGTTAAGCAGCTGAAATCTACACAAACAACCATAATAACAACGTGGTTTCATCCAGCGATTGATCTAGAAATCCATCATCTAATTACAAACTAAAGAGCAGCTCAGTGTTGGTACAGTTGCATCTAGGAAAACAGTGTTAATATATCATCTCAGGCACTTCTAAGGGTGGGCCGTATTTACTATACTGCAATAATACCCTATCATCAATTCTCTTTGTACTGGCGGATTGTGGCGGCTCACAGGATTACAGCAGGTAGTCTGAATGAGGGACATTTACAGGTGTAAGCTCAGACTTTTGTCTGCACTTTGTCTGTGAAGCCTGTGTGAAGACTACTAAGACAGTGAAGCACTGTGTTCTCTGCTGCTGCTTTAAGCACATAGCCAGGACCTCAAGCTGAACAGTGCAGAATCCAAAATGACCGGTTATCTCCCCAGAGGGGGTTAGAAGGGTTGTGCAGGTATACAGATGTAAACTCTCTCTTCCGCAGAATATTCTGTCACTGTCCTGTAGCAAATTGGCTGCACGGTTTTGTGATACAAATTCAAAGATGCAGTATCTCCAGGCCCGGGAGTAAATCTCAGCACATGGCTTTGCCAACAGAGATCGAAACTCAAGCAGCGGAGAGACAGGATTACATCTGCGCTGCACCATATCCAGTCAATCCCTACCTTAACCTGCACATCCTGTCCTCTTCTGTGTCTGCTTCCACCTCACTTACATGTGCTGACCGGGGTGGCTCCTAACGGACTAAATGAGGGCCACTTAGGTGTCGGCATTAGGCTTAGATATCAGAGTGACACACTGAGGACTTACAGTAAGTCTTGTTCTCTCAGTGTCTCTTCCTCGCTCTGTCTTTCTAGCTCTTTCTTTTCTGTTTCATGACTTTTCCAGTCATGCTTACCATCTTTGTCTTTTTCTTTCTTGGCATTTTTCATGCGTCTACGATTTTTTTTTTTATTGTTCTCTGTTTTTCCATCTCTCCAATCACAGCTTGTAAAGGGCTCATATGGGGTTTGTGTGCAATGACTTCAGTTGCCATGTTTTAATAGTTCAGGTGGGACTTCACCTTAACATGCTGTCAAAACAGCATCACTGTCACACCTGAATCCCCCTGGATTTTTAGCGCAATCATTCAGTCACAACACTCCAAAATTTGTTAATAAATAGGAAAGCAAAGAAAGTTTGTCTTGTAGAATGTCTGCATATGGACAAAACCCCACAAACTATAAACATGCAAATAAAAATACACACAATAAAACTGTTTTATTTATTGAAAAAGGGAAAGACTGATTAAAAGAAAAATATTTTCTCCCTTCCCTGATATTTACCTTACGAAGAGCTGATATTGTTTACTTAAATGTAAATGATCCAATACAACAAGTCCTCTGACTTAAACAACCATATAGATTTTTTTGTCCTTACCTTCTTCCACATTCTTCAACATTATAAGCCATGGATAGCCTATAGAATACATATTAATGATCTATTCTTAATAGATCATTAATAATAATAATAATAATGGATTACATTTATATAGCGCTTTTCGAAACGCTCAAAGCGCTTTACAATTCATTCACTCTCACATTCACACACTGGTGGAGGCAAGCTACAGTTGTAGCCACAGCTGCCCTGGGGCAGACTGACAGAAGCGAGGCTGCCATATCGCGCCATCGGCCCCTCTGGCCAACACCAGTAGGCGGTAGGTGAAGTGTCTTGCCCAAGGACACAACGACCAAGACAGACAGAGCAGGGGATCGAACCGGTAACCATGAGCTTCCCAACCCCCTGAACCACGGTCGCCCCTGGTTAAGAATAACTTTTTTTAAAAACACATCGCTAAGAATTTGGGATAAGCAAAACATCATGCTTGGGATAGTAAAGTACTTAATGTAAAAAGGACCTTTATTGTCATGTTTAAAATAATACAGGTACAGGTGAGGACCGGTGGTGACTACAAGAAACAATGCTGTCTATCAGTTAAAAGCCCAATTTTATGTCTCCAGACACTTTCTGTTAGAAGTTCAGTACACTTTAGTAGAGCTGCTGTCTCTTGTACTCTTTATGCAGAATGGCCCCACTTTTTGGTAACTCTTAGCTCTCAACAGCAGAAATAATCTCTATTGTTCAGCGTTCTTCATCGAGTTATACATCAAAAGGTTTCAGAATGAACTGACTGGTGCAGGAGAATGCACAATAGAAAAAACATCTTGTTTATCTGCTTTTAGATTATTTCGTCATTTCTGTTGATGAGCATTCCTCATAATTTCTGTTTTTATTAGAGAAGCTATGCGGTGCAGGGTTACAAGTTGGCGGAAAATGTTGACATTTCTCTTTAATCACATGCAATTTTCTCTTAGGGAAAGAAAAGCAACCTAAGGAGGATCAAGTCCCACACTCATGGTTTTCAACAGCTTGCGTAGAATATCAAAAAGAAAACAAGGACTCGCTGAGAAAGGCAAAGCTAATGATACAGGTATATAATCAGTTTTAATTATATGTACGGTGGGGAATACCTGGCTTCCGGCACTCCTGAAAGTCGTAAAACTGCCACTGTGGTCACGTTTCTTGCCAGAGGTAATTTGAGGCATCACGTGGGACGTAAGATCTCTTTCGCTTTTTTTTGTTTGTTTGTTTTATAGCTGAGAAAAAAGCAAATGGTTTGTTCTTCACACGGTTCAGTGCTCAGGTTGTTTAAAACAGTTGATGATTAAGATATCCCCTTTGTTATATATTGATTACAAACCCAGATCTGTCACACACCACATGTTGGCTCATTAGGTTAAAACACATACAGGAAATAAAGGTCTTTTCTTTTCTACTTTTGATTGTTTACACCAAATGGATCAACAAAAATCCTGCCAAGTGTGTACAAATTTGCTCTTGAAGGCTTGATGTGATTTTTGTCTTGCTAGTGACCCATTTTCATTCATCCCCATCTACTGTCTATCTGACATAATGCAGATCTTAATGTTACAACCGTGCCCATACGCAAAGGGCAGAAAGATTTCACATGTCCACCTCCACAACTGATTCTTTTTTTGTTGGATGCAAATAAACAGCTTTCGTGTCACACTACAGTGGTTTGCAAAAGTATTCGGCCCCCTTGAACTTTTCCACATTTTGTCACATTACAGCCACAAACATGAATCAATGTTATTGGAATTCCACGTGAAA
>VVHJ01000994.1:3981-16833 GCA_015107715.1 Tylochromis polylepis | reverse complement strand
CTTGTTCAGCTTTTTTCTGCTGCCCATTTTGCTTTTCCAATATTTCTGCAAAGTTATTACAATTTCAACAACTTTTCCAATATTGACTTCAGCTTCTTCAGCTATTTTCAGTACACAGTTTCAGCCGTACAGCATTCACACAGCATTTTCGCAGGAAATGCAAATTTTTCTATTTTTTTTTTTAGTTTTGTTTTTTTAGTAATTGTTACAGACCTGGGATTTGAATGTTCTGATCAAAATTTCTGAATAATTATTGTATGGCAGATGCATTTATTTTATTTCTTTACTATATTATTTCATTTTTTATATTTTACAGTTTTATTATGTATTATCATTCATAATAAATGGTAATAATAATAAATTGGTATAAATGGCCAGTATTTGTCATGTGATTTGTAATAATATTTTGACTGAAAAAAATTGCCATTAAGAAATAATCAGTATCGGTATCGATGAAATTGCAAGAAAAAGTAGCGGTATCGTATCGAATCCTAAAAGTGTGGTATTGCCCATCACTAGTTTGTAGTGTGGACTATAAGTAGACTAGAGTATCAGTGCAATCAGATACACCTTCCTTCAGTTAATCCAACCCCATCACAGCAAATGTGACACACAAAACCACTCCCAAACCAGTGCAACTTCCCACAACAAACATGGAGATGAATTAACACAGGCAACATTAGTCCACCATGTTACATGTACTTTAGTAAATACTAAAAAATATATATATTTAGCTCAGATACTTAGTCGGTATCAACTATTTTCCTTGTGGAACTGATTTGTATTCACTGTATATTTACTCATTTTTTTGCAAGTGTTACCGGCGCCAAAATAAAAGCTTTTAACAACTAAACAGAAGAGGGCAGCAGCTCCCCACAGCGGCTACTGCTGCCGCTGGCTCCGAGGACCGAGAGAAGAACAAGATTTCGCCTCTTCACAGGGACTAGAGCGTCTTCTTGTCCTCCAAAATGTCTAAGTTACAGCAGCTCAGACTCTTCGTGAATGAGCGTCTGACAGCAGCAGCGGAGGAAATCTTCGGCGCCGTGGAGAGAACCATATTAGAGTTTCACAGTGACAAAGCTTTTGTGTCCCAGTCGGAAGATGTGAAGCCCAGCGATCTGCTAACGCTAGCCGAGGCTCTGAAAGCGGAGGAGGAGGAGGAGGTGTTCCCGGCAGGTTGGTCTATTATCACCATGCAGATAAGAAGGCTGCTGTCAGCTATCCAGCTCCTGTCAGCGACCAGACCCGTTTTAGTCAGCGTAGACTGCATTCACAGAGCTAACCCCCGGATTTTCTTAAGGCGGACGTACCTCCTAAGAAACAGCGTTTGTTTTTCCCATGCAGTGGTTAACTGGGCCATTTTAGGTTCAGTCTGCTTTCAGACGGGTAGAGTGACCCAAATACACATTTAGGCGTTCACGGTGCTCTCTGTTAATTAAAATGAAGCCACACCTGATGAAATAATAAAGCCTGTAATGTGAAAATATTTTAATTTAGGCAATTATCTATATATGTGGTTAAGTATAAATGACTCTGTACTATGATCTTTACAGAAAATGAATAATGTGAAGAAGTTAGAATCCCACAAAAACTTAAGTTACAGGTATTAAGAAAAGTTTACGAATTTGTGAGATGAAAGTTATACATTATTAACTAAAAAATTTATATTAGTTCCTATAAGGTTTGGTTAGATTTTTTTTTTTTTTGAGGGGACATTAAATCATGGATTGGCCTTCTTGTTTTCAGTGGTGATGGACAGTTTGACAGATGAGGTCAGCGAGGAGTCTCTCTGGACTTTGATGTTCACAGATGACATTGTGATCTTTAGTGAGAGTAGGAAGAAGGTGGAGGTGTGCTTTGGAGAGAAAAGGAATAAAAGTCAACAGAAGCAACACTGTGTGTAAAAGAGAAGGAGATGGGTGGAAAAGTGAAAGTGCAAGCAATAGATGTAGTGACGATAGATAAGTTTAAATACGTGGGTCAACAATACAAAGCAACAGAGTTCACAAGGGAGGTGAAGAAGACAGTGGAGGCAGGGTGGAATAGGTGGAGACAAGTTACAGGGTTTGATTTGTGATGGATGGACAGCAGGCAATGATGTATGGTTTGGAAAAACTTTTATGTACCAGGAAATAATAAAAATAATCTGTAGCAGGTCTTAAAATTGGATAAATATGACTTCAGATGAACAAAAAGACATGACATATTACAGATGTGTGTGGAGATTGTTGGTAGTCTGAAGAGCTCCAAAGGCTTTAATTCTGCAGCCATTTACAATCAAAACATGTACTGTTAGAAAGAGTGGATTTTTAAGTTTCACTTTATTGTTATGCTACCTACCGGCTTCACGGGTTGCTGGTAGGTGGCATAACAACAGCAGTCGCTCCAAAGATGCTCGCAAATTTATGGGACAAGTCGGACTATGGTATGGACATATGCTGTGCATCCAAAGGGGAACACATTGAGCACTTGTGAACATTGTAAGTTTTGTAAGTAAAATTATATATTTAGCCATGAATTATAACATTTACCACAAGCTTCCATGTCCATTACTTTAAAAAGTATAGCCTTTTGAAATCTTATAGATGTTTGTTAATATCATATCTTTCCCTGTCATTTCTGCAGGCTCCCAACAGATGAGCGTATCTGAAGCAGAGACCTCCACACAGACAACATACACTCCGGCCAGTCAGCTGTTGGTGAAGCAGGACACACTGAGAGCAGACTTTCTGGTAAACCAGGAACACTGGCCAAGAGGAGACAAAGGCCAGCTGCAGGATCTGTTACATTGTGAAGCTGTGGCTTGTTTCAAATCTGAACAGAGCACAGGGTCCCCCTCCTCATGCTTTCAGAGCCAAAGTGTGGCAAGCACACAGGGAGTGGTGCTTTTCCCCCATGCCTCAACAGAGTCTAAAAAAATTAAGCAGGAAGCAGATGGATGTGGAGGATCGGATTTCTGTCAGCCCATCTCCTCAGATAGTGGGGCTGAAAATGATACCTGTGATAATGAAAGGATGGAGAGCAGAGCATCCAATTCAAAGACAGTGCAGCCAAAAACAAAGGCAAAGCAGAAGCAGAAGAGTTCCAGCTTAAGCACTAAGAAAAGGACAAGTCCTTTCTGTTGTAAGCTCTGTGGAGAATCTTTCTGCCACAGGAATTCATTAATGATTCACCTGAAAACACACGGAGACTGTGCGCTGCAGCACATAGAAACACACAAGGAGGACAATCTGTGTCACGTCTGTGGCAAAACATTCACCACAAAGACCCATTTAAAAAGGCACATGCTGATCCACACGGGTCAGAAGCCTCACTGTTGCAAGGAGTGCGGCAGGAGATTCGCACGAGGTGAGTGTTTGAGAGTGCACATGAGGATCCACACAGTGGAGAGGCCGTACACATGTGGAGTGTGTGAGAAAGGATTCAGGCAGAGAAGTAATCTAATTACTCACATGAGAAAGCATACGGGAGAGAAACCTTACCGCTGCGGCATCTGCTCAAGACCGTTTGCATACAAGAAGGACATGCTGAGACACACGCAGATTCACACAAAGACGTGAAAAAAATCAGTCCACTATGATTAGCTTTGATCCAGTACTTCTGAGTTTAACTTGTTTCCTATTGTTAATTTTTTCCCTTTTGGTTAAGTGGGAAAATGGAGATGGTGAAAGTAATTTTATTTATAGATTAAAATGCATTTTCAAAATGCATGTTATAGATTGCAAGGGCTTGGCAGTTAATCCCATTTTAACCTCATTTACTACTACGACTTCCAACAATTCTAAAAAAGCCCATTTCAGTAACAATAAAGAAAAGCGAGTCTGCTGCCGCCTGGATGTATTCACACCTGTCTGCACGGTCAGACATCTCAGTTAAGACTGCGGGCCACCAGAAGCTGCCTAGTCTTCTACCAGATGAAAGTGTCTTTTTCATTTATTTCCAATTGAATTATATTTTTTGACATTATTGAGCAGGCCTACAAAGTGTCTCACAAGAGTAACATAATATTACATATGTCAGAAAGTCTACAGGTTAAAAGAAGATTTGGGTGGGGATTCCTGGATGTTTTTTAATATAGCTGCATTAATGTGTAGAACTTCTCTAAAATAATTTAATCATTTTAGTGTGCTCATTTGTGTGAACAGCCTATTCTGTTTTTAAAAGGTATCAACAGGGCCCTATTCCAGAAAACAGGTTTAGCTAACAGCTCTGAGTTATTTAACCCTGGGATGGAGGAAAACTCCACATTTTCTGTTCCAGAGTTGACTTCAATTCTGAGTCAGTCATGAGGGTAATGCCTTCCCTCCTGCTGCAACTGAACCAGCTGACTAATCCCTAATGCTTCCATTTATTTCCTCACTATAAAGCCAAGACCCTATAAATCACTGTGGGTCCACTGGTTTCAAAGTGAGGCTGTGCTTTCTTGGAGAATCGTGGTGTCAGAGCTCCATTGATGATGATTTTCTTTCTGTACTCATAAATGTGCTTAACCCCAGCCTGAACGTAGTCAGAGTTGATTGAACTAACTGATCAGCTCTGGTGGAATGGGAAGCCAAGAATTGCTGACCTCAGTTTTAATTAACTCAGTTTATTTTTAAACTCAGATTTTGTTAAACATGCTTCCTGGAATAGGGCTTTGGTTGGGTCTTCCAGAACCCACCATTAGCACGTTAAGGAGAAGCCCCCAAAGTCATGGACGCGATCGTTTACCATCTGTGTGAACCCTGCTTCTTGCCTGTAGGTGCTTATGGACTGGAGGAACTTCTTCACTGTTGCTTTTGGAAGAATTAAAGTCTTTCTTGTAGCTGAGGATGAGTGCAGTTCTTTGAACTCTGTTTTAGCTCCTACCTCAAGGCTTTTTCTCTCAGTATAAGAGGAACTTTTAAGTGGTATAAGTGTGTCCAGTGATTGATTGACTGGAACATGGTCAACCGCTAAAATGTTTGCATTGTAAACAGCTTTTGTTTGAAATGGCATAAATAACATGAACTAAAGATCTAAGAATCTTGTTAAACTTGAACTTGTATAAGAACTTGAGCAAAGCTGTCATCTGTGTTGTGAATGCACTACTTCTGTCAGTTTGAGCATCCCTCTCAAATGACTAATCAGTTAAACTTGCAGTTACATTTGACTTACTTATACTGCTATAAAATAAGGACACAAATGTACCTTATTTTGGTGCTGCGTAGCTTTCCATATTCTACAGATTTTCCACATATATTACGTTTAATGTAATAACAACATGATCATACTTAATTGCATGCTCCCCTTGCACCACAGTTAGTGGTCACAGTTAGGTCCATAGTTTTTTGGGAGCAAAGACAGTTTTTGTAGTTTTGCTGATATACACAGTCGTAATGGATTTTAAGTCAGAATGTGTGTTTGAAGTGCAGACGTTTAGCTTTAATACAAGGGGTTCAACAAAAGTATTGCATTAACTATTTAGGAATTAGAGCCTTTTATTTTTGTTCTTTTTTAAAAAATTTTGTATACATAGTCCCCCATTTTCCGAGGCCCAGAAGTAATTGGAGAATTGACAAGTAGTCTGGAACCCCACGGACATTACCATTAAGAAATTCTAGCTTGGCTTTAGTGATACACTTTGGGTCATTATCAGTTTGCACTGTGACGCAGTTAATTTCGCAGCATTCGGCTGAATCTGAGCATAGAGTGTACCCCTGTACACTTTAGAGTGCATCCTACCATTTCTATCAGCAGTCACATCATCAAACATCAGTGAGCCGGTTCTTTTAGCAGTCTAATCTATCCAGTCTGTTCTTGATTGTAACCAGTCTCGTTTACCAATCTTGTGGTTTGCACTTTGTGGTAAACCCTCTGTGTTTTCATTGATCACTCTGATCGTAGACCTTGACAGTGACACACTGACCTCATCAAGAGTATTCTTAAGTTTGTTAGCTGTGAAGCTCTTTATCTTAAACCACATCTTTGAACTATATTTAAAATTACAATGAAAATCTATAAAATCCAAATTCAACATCTTGAATAAACTTAAGATATTCTGTTTTCTTTATTTGTTATAAAGTATCAGGTGAAGTGGCCTAACCTGGCCTAAGTCAGTCAGTTGTCTCATTAGCTTTGCCTCTGAAAATGGGGACTATGTAAAAATAGCTTTCACTCAAAACACAGGTAATCCATCATTCTTAAATTGCTGTTATTAAATCAAAAATTCTGCATTTAAATCCTATGTTGATTGATTGAAAATCCACTATGGTGGTATAAGGAGGAAAAACTACAAAAATGATCTTTTTCCAACAAATGATAGACCTAATCCCAACCGCCTCTTTCCATAACTCCATCAGAACCCCATATTTAAAAGTCATTAAATGCTTTAAGCTGATGCAGGGATACTGTTTGAGTTTGTTTACATTTGTGACTGAGATCCTTTAAATAAACATCTTATGATGGATTTTGTTGAAAGAAAGTGTATATGTGCTTTTCAGGCATTAAAATGCATGTAAGATGTTACTGAATAAAATGAAATGTTTTCTGTAGACAATCATGTACAGCGCATTAATCAAAATAAATGTAACCATGCCAAAGGTTCCTGAAGTCAAAAACCAGAGGTTACATTTGTTACATTTAAAAAAAGAAAAGAAAGAAAAGACTGAACACAGAAGAATTAAATGAATCTGCAGATGTTGGTTGTGCAGCAGTTTTTATTAATAACCAATAATTGTTACTGGAAATGTTACATAAAAAGACTTTTCTGACCTAATGTAAGCCATATTAGAAATTAAAGATGTATTAAAATAAAAACCCTTTCAGTTAAATCACAGTCCAGTCACTGAGCTACTAAGAAGCATTCTCCATTTGCATAGATCAGAACAATCCTCATTACAGCATGGCTCAAGACTCTGTTATTGACTATTCAACATGTTAGACATATTTATCAGTTAGCATATTAAGGCATGTACAGTTTTAATGTCACCATCCTGGTATCGCAGTGTTTTCTCTATCAGTGTCCACACATATCACTACCTGAGTCTGCCCTCTTATGGTCTTCTTTCTCCTGTGATATCACCTAATACTCAATGGTCACCGCCTTTGTCTTCAGGTATTCGTTGAGAGCTTCTTGTCCTGGTGGAGAGACAAAGATACTGATAGTAAGCATGAGCACCAGTCACCTATTGGTGACCAGAGCATTGAGTGCACTGGCTGCCAGCTTTTTCAGGTACCAGTGCAGAGTCTGGAAACACAAACATGTGATAGGCTGATGTCTGATAACCAGAACAGCTCTTAAGAGCAGTTAAGATAGGGAAAAAAAAGCTGGATTTAAGTGTAGCTTTTAGTTGTTTTAGCAGTTAGTCCTACTGTGTGCTGCAGCCCATCCTAGTAGTTCAGTTTTAGTAGTACTTTCAGTTTTGGTTAGTACTGCTAATGCTTTAGTAGTACTATCCACACTCTTACTGAGTACTGTTGTGTCTGTGTGTTACATACACAGTTTGTGGATGCAGCTAGCTAACCAAGCATGGTGGCATTAGCTGACAACATTGCACACCACCCTACTGTCCAAATACGGTGTCTTCAGTATGTGAAGTAAAACCCAATGGATGACATCACAGTGTCCATCTTTTATATACGGTCTATGATGGCAATACAGCATAATATAACTTTTATGGGACAAATGGGAGAAGATTTTTTTTAAAAATGACAGGTTGAATGGTTCAACAAAGGAATCAGAAATAACAGCCTCTTTCTATTACTAGACTGCTTCAGATAAAGGTGTGAGAAATTCTGCAGTCCTGGCAAATAAAATCTACAATCACTGTTTAAGTAAATTAGTATTTGTTTATTTAATGGTTTAAATGCAGGGTGGCTGTAGCTCGGGAAGAAGGTCATGGTTTGATCCCTGGCCGCTTCAGTCTGCACGCTAAATGTCCTTGGGCAAGACACTAACCCCAAGTTGCTCTCTGATGTGTCCATTGGCGTATGAATGTTGGATAGAAAGCACTTACATGGAAAAAAAGAGTGCTTGGGTGAATGAGACAAGTTGTATAAAGTGCTTTGAGTGCTCATGTATTGTAGAAAAGTGCTATATAAGAACCAGCACATTTAAAAATGGACTGGTCCTTATAGTATATATTTAGTAATAATCGTATATATTTTTTCTTTTTTTTTAAAATTGTGTTTCTTGACATGAAAGAATACATCTACACAATAACAGCAGTAGTTTGCCTTACCCAGGTCTTTACCAAATCCGGACTGCTTGAAGCCTCCGAAGGGTGCAGCGACGTCGGTCTTGTTGTAAGTGTTGACGAAAACTGTGCCAGCATTGAGCCTTTCACTCGCATACAGTGCTTTGCTGATGTCCCGTGTGAAAACACCTGATGCCAGGCCATACTCTGTAGCATTGGCCCTCCTCAGGACATCATCCACTTCACTGAATTCAGGAAGGTGGAGGAGGCACGCCGGCCCAGAGGCAGGACAAATACAACAGCGAAGAGACAAAAGGTCAGTCTTATGATGTGGTATATGAAGCAAGCTGGTATGTGAGCAATCATTCAATTTTAACTAACCCGCTCTTAAACTTGGAGATGATCATGACAGGGCCGAAAGACTCCTCTTTAGCAATGTACATGTGGTCCTGCGCATCAGTAAACACCGTGGGTTCAAAGAAGAAACCTGGAGGGAAATCATTCAGCAGCATCTGTTATATCAGAGTTAGTCCATTTTAACCAGTTCTGTTTAGAAACTTGTGTTTCCTTACCTGGTCGTTGTACCTGTCTGCCACCACAGACCAGGGTGGCTCCCTCCTTGACCCCAGTCTGACAATATTCCACCAGTTTGTCCAAGTGGGCCTTGTGGTTCTGAGGTCCATGGTCTGTTGAGCGGTCCAGTGGATCACCGATCTTCATCTTTTTGACTTCCTCAACCTCAAATAAGAGAGATCCAAGTGGTCTTTAAAGAAGTTACATTTAAAGGTCTTGCTTCTAATGTCTCGAAACTGCTCAACCTGCTCAGTATGCTCATTTCTAAGACTTGGAGCATGTGTTTCAATTTCATTACCACCGCTGACAGTGCGTTACTGGCTTTGCTTTTTCAACACATTTGAAAAAGGTTTGAGATGATTTGACTGAAAACAGTAACTAACTAATAAAGTTAAGTGAAAGACATGTAGTTGTGATTGATGAGAAGCACAATAACAAAATGTCTTTGTTAGTGAAGTATGTGTGGAAACAATAACAGTGTGTACAAACACAATGAGAGAGACTAATGTGGGTGGACAAATGTGCTGCTGATTTGAGAACTGTTTTAAAGTGATTGAGGAAAAACTGTTTCCACATGACTTCTGGAGCAATTTAATCAAAATATCTGACAACTGTGAGTTAAAGATCGTCCATGAAGTTTATTTTCAGTCTTGGTGAGTGAAATTGTAAAATTGTCTCTTATGTAGCATGTAATAGGTATGTGAATCTGGCTGTTGCACCCATAAATGTACGGATCCAGCTAACCAAGCATGCTAATGTTAACTATAACTTAGCACTCCACTTTCTCGTACAAATGTGGTAACATCTGGCTCCAAAAAACCAACTTGGCAGCCGCCAGTGTGCTAACACTGAGACTTCAGAATGCAAAATCCAAAAGTACTGGATGATATCGTGATTGCTATTTCCTTCTTCTGTATAAATGGACTGATTCTTATATAGCGCTTTTCTACTCTCCTGGAGTACTCAAAGCGCTCTATACAACATGCCACATTCACCCAATCACTATCTTCTATACTTTAAGTGCTCCAACTACCATTCACACATTCACACTCCAATGGATGGAGAGCAACTTGGTATCTTGTATCTTGCCCAAGGATATTTGGCATGCAGACTAGGGGGAGCCAGGGATCGAGCCACTAACCTTCCGATCAGTGGATGACCTGCTCTACCACCTGAGCCACAGCCACCCCATACAGTTTATGAAAATGGCATTAGTCAGTGTGGCCATCAGCCTATTACGTCTGAGGGTGAGAGACTGAACACTATTCTGATTTTTAAGGTGGAATGAAAACATGACATCTTCACTGTAAAAAAGGGGAAAAAAAGTCAAAGTAATGAATCGCAGTTTACTGTGTGTTACGCCTACCACTTTTTGTACAAACAGGTCATGAATGGAGTCTTCCACAAACAGTCTGCCAGCAGCGATGCAGTTCTCTCCCTTGTTAAAGAACACCGAGCTCATGCCCTGTAACATATGGACAACAACATAGTGGGTGGACAACTTTTTACTCTGTTTTCTCAAAAAACAAACACAGAAACCTCCCATAAATTAACGCACCATGCGCACGGCCTTGTCCATGTCGCAGTCACTGAAGATGATAAGTGGTGATTTTCCTCCAAGCTCCAGAGAGACTTTCTTTACATTGCTGACTGCACAGCTTCAAATATACAAGAAAACAGACAAACAACCGTGAGCAATACTATTAGACTTTGTTAAACACTTTGTGTAACGTTTACTTTACCTCTCACCTCTTCATGATGTGTTTACCAATTTCTGTGGAACCTGTGAAGCCCAGTTTCCGGACATCAGGATGGTCGGAGAGACGCTGACCCACCAGGGTACCTAGAATTAAGAACAAGATGCATAGCAACTCACGGAGCTTCATTAGGTGACCTCAGGTTCATGTCGTGAACATTTATGATCCAACCTGATCCAGGCAGAATGTTAATAACGCCTTTAGGCAGTCCCGCTCTTGTTGCCAGTTCAGCAAACTTCAGTGCTGTCAGTGGGGTGACCTGAAAACAAACAACACTGTGAATGACGCTATGGTTTAAGCTTTTGTGGGTAGCATGTGTGAGATGGGAGTCTGACCTGTGCAGGTTTGAGGACCACTGTGTTTCCAGCTGCCAGGCAGGCTGCTGTCTTCCAGGCCAGCATCATTAGAGGGTAGTTCCAAGGAATCACAATAGCACAAACTCTGAGGAAGAGATAAGGAGAGCATTTGAAATACTAATCATGCCCATTTTATAACATTTTGATTGAAATCCACCTGATTGAAGATTTTGTGTCAAGCGTTTACATATGATTTAATAAAGTTTGTTCTTTACAAATATCTCTTAACCTACTATTGTGGTTCATAAAAAGCAGCTGTTTGTTCGGCTTTCAAACCAAAGGAATGTTAGCTTTAATGTAAATGTACAGTGCTGTGAAAAAGTATTTGACCCCTTACTGATTTCTAAGATGTTACAGACCACCAAACAAATTTTAATATTAGACAAAGATAACCGGAGGACATGTTATCTAAATCTACATGCCCTATGTGGGAAAAAGTAATTGCCCGCCAAATATAATAACTGGTTGTGCGATAATTGTCTATGAGTCTTTCACATTGCTGTGGAAGAATTTTGGCCCAGTCTTCTTTATAGAATTGTTTTAATTCAGCCACACTGGAGGGTTTCCAACCATCAATGGTCTGTTTAAGGTCATGCCAAAGAATCTCAATTGGATTTAAGTCTGGACTTTTGACTTTTTTGTTTTGCTATCCTGAGGTGGACTCTGGCGTGTTTCCGATCATTGTCCTGCTGCAGTCCTAAGTGTGCTTGAGGTGCAGGGCACAAACTGACGGCCGGACATTCTCCTTCAGGATTTTCTGGTAGTAAGCAGAATTCATAGTTCCATCAATTACAGTAAGTTGTCTGGGTCCTGAAGCAGCAAAACAACAACAGACCATCACACTACCACCACCATGTTTGACTGCTGGCATGATGTTCTTTTTCTGAAATGCTTTGTTAGTTTTACACCAGATGTAACAGGATGCAAACCTTTCAAAAAGGTCAACTTTTGCCATGTCTGTCCACAGAATATTTTCCTAAATCTAATTATTTTGCAGGTTCCACTGCAATGCTGTGTAAGGTGTGACACTTTTCAAAAATCTGTTCTCACCCCATTGGTTCCTTCTTGGTAAACGTCAGGTTACGATTGGGCCTGGCCTGGTTGATGGGGATGGTGCTGCCCTGTAAAAGAAGAACATATTGTTTGCATGTATTTACATATCTGTAATAGATGTATCAAACTGTCATCTATCTTATCCGTGACACGTCCAGGCTTTTAAGCCAGCTGTCTTACTTGGATCTTGTCACACCAGCCAGCAAAGTAGCGGAAAGTCTGGATGGACATGCCCACGTGAGTCTTGAGGGCCAGAGTGTACACAGCTCCAGAGTCGATGGCTTCGATAGTGGCCAGCTCCTCCTGGTGCTCCTCCATCAGGTCAGCCAGCCTGGAGGTGGGGTAACAGAGCAGACACATGGTCATTGACATAATGAAACACAACTGATATACCAGCTTTGCTTCACTAATACTCTTAGGGCTCCTAATAAAAGTATGTTTCTGAGCAGCTGGGTCACAACCAGCATCAAGGGCAAATAAACACACTGAAGGCATTTTCTCCCTGTGAACAAAGATATTAAACCAGTTCGTTCTATGATGACACTCACTTTACCGTAAAGAGAAATGGGCCCTTTAACCACAAAACACATTTTTATTATTTGACTGATCAGGACACTCAAAAAAAAAAAAATGACACTCAAGGGTCATGTATCAGGCTTTGTGTTTGTGCACTGACCTGTAGATGAGTCTGCCTCTGTCTCTTGGGTTCATCTTGCCCCACTCTCCCTCTTCAAAGGCCTCTTTAGCTGCAGCCACTGCCCTGTCCACATCACTGATCTGGGCCAGAGACACATCGCAGATGGCCTGCAGGATGCACACAGGATAGAAGAGGAAATTAAAGATGGCAAACCTCAGTCATGACAACCACGTGGCCTCCAACCCTGATGACATCACCTTCGGTGGTAGAGAGAGAACTTCCCCTTTTTGTTGTTCCCCCCCCCCCCCCCCCACCGTTCC
>VVHJ01000987.1:0-18544 GCA_015107715.1 Tylochromis polylepis | reverse complement strand
CACAGTAGAGAAGCCAGTTCAGGAGAGGGGAAGAAAAAAAAAAAAAAAGCCCTCCCCCATCACCCTCCACTTCTCATCCCTCGTTCTCTCCCTTTCCTCCCCTCCATCACCCACACAGCTACCCTCTCCCCCTGGCCCCTCCATTGCTGTGCTGTGCCGGCTGGATTCCAGGGAGCCGCTAATGGATTATGGTTGATCTATATGCAGCTAGGGTAGGACACGTGTAGGCCCGGCTCACCTTCCAATGATGCTGCCCAGGGAAAGAGGCATTATACCACAGGGAACTGAGAGGCCCACACCATCATTGTAGCTCCAAGTGTGACTGCATGGCACCCTTTCCACCTAGAAACATTTCAAGACTAAAAACTAGACTGTTGTTCCTGTTCTGCAACTCCGCAGTTAAAGTCAGGGATGATGTATCAACTGACAAGAACAGCAAAAAAAAAAATAAATCTTTCCAGCATGCCAAAAGACTAGTTTTTATGGATAATATTAGTAAGTTAGAAAGCAGTATTGTCTGCAGGGTTTGGTCACCATAGTTTTAAGCCCTATGCAAAAAGGCTGGCAGCTCATTGGAGAGAAAGCATGATAGCTGGCTTAGAAGGGCTGTAAGAAACAAGACTTTCTCTGGCTGAACATCCTACGACATATCAACTAAATTCAGCCCCGGACTTGACTCTAAGCCCAGGGAGGTTGTTGTCTTTGAGCACACCTAGAGGATCAGCTTACCTTCCCTGCAGTGTAACCTCTTCAAAAACTATGACATAATGATAGGGGCAAACTCATCTTTAAAAAAAAGAAGAAAAAAAAAAGCACCCTGCTACTTATCCTCAACCTTGACTTGTGTCAGGAGCCTGGTGATCAGGAGATGAGAAGAGATGTTCACACACAACTGACAAACACGGCAAGGCTCATGCAACCATGTGCAGATTTGGGAGTGTAAAGTAGAAAGAGTCAAAGAGCCCTGGGTACTGAATTAATGTCAACCTCTTAAAACTGGATTAAAACTGGTTATACCTGAAATTTGGATGATCAGGTTTGATTTCATTTACCACCCCTATTGCTGCTTCTATTTTTCCAGTGCATCTATAGATCCAACAGCAAGTTGGTGTTCATGTAGCAAAGGTGACAGAGAGCTGTGGGCTGTGGCACTAATCTCCTGAACACAGGGTAAAAAAGTCAAGAGAAGGCAGAGGTGAGCCAAAGTCCTGTGGTGCAATAACAAAACACACCCTACTGCTGTGAAAGGTCATCTGCTAACAACCAATAGAAAACAGGATTGACCAGGATTTTAAAAAGATATGCAAATTGGGTCTAATTTGGGCTTCTTTCACAGACACTAATTTACGCAATAGATAGAACTGGGTTTGTAGAACTGCCATCATACAACATCAGAACCTGCATGAAAGGATCAGTGGTAGAGACAATAGGTAGGAACGACTGAAGTAGACACAGAATGAGAGGCAATCAAGGGCAGGAGCAAAAGGCCTCACTCTGTGTGTGTGTGTGTGTGTGTGTGTGTGCGCGCGCGCGTGCACACACACACACGCACAGACACACACACAAACAGAGTATGCTGGTGGGCAGAGAGAGTGGGGGAGGGGTTGGGGGGATGGTACAAAGCCAGTTTGAAATACAAACACCAAGCAACCACCTCAGAGCCATTTCAACATGGCTGACACAGCTGCATGGGTAAGGCTGGTCCATGCAGGACTCGTGGGTACTGCAAGGACCAGCTGTGAAAGGACAGCTCACAATAAAATGAGACTAAAGTAAACAGTTAGCGTTTTTTTTTTCTTTTTTCCTAAGACTAACCAGTCTATGTGCTCTTAACAGTCATTACATGTGAGCTACATAAGAAACACATTAAAGATTTATCAGGTTCCTCTAAACGATTTCAGAAAATGAATGAGCTGTGCAGGGTGGCAGCTCACAGCATTTTATTACAGGTGACATGCAATACTAGTTAGTTATGGAAATTGACACAATCATTTCTGTTTTAGTCCCATCTAATTGGTTACAAAGACACGTTTTCTTTCATCTTGCTACACTACATTACTTTATCACGCACACACATTTAAAATCTCATTTAGAACATCTGTTAGGAATATACATGCTTGAAAATCAGGTTTCTCCAGTTTCCATAAAGTTTCAGAAATCACGTTACCACAGAAGCTCCACAATACTCATCTTGGTTAGATTCAGAAAAAGCAGAGTTACACAAAACAACAACTAAATAAAACATAACCTTGAATCTACAACCTTTTTGCAGTTTATTAAAAAAAATGTACCCACTTATCAATATCAAGTCTTTTAGGGAAGTTGGCAATGCAAGCATAAGACAGAATACAGAAGGTAAAGATGACATATGAAATAACTAGCTGTAGTCATTTCTGGAAATAATAGCCTGTCTATACTTGTGGACTAAATGGGAAATTTTTGATTGGATGTAGTGCTAGATCCATTCTGGATGTAATCTTTTCAGAAAAGCTGCAGAGGAGATAACCTGCTATTAGAAAAAGCTCAATAGGAGGTAGAGGGGGTTCTGTCCTGTTTTTGGAACATTCATTTTTACAGAACTGCTGGACTGCTGGGTGAACAGGTGCATGATTATAGTAAGTATGTGAACTACAGTACCCTGCCAGTTTGGGGGAACACTTCCAATTAGGAGTTCAGCAGTTCAGCAAGACAAACAAGTCCTGCGCACAGTGCAGTGGAATGACAAGACCCTCATTCCATTTATCACTGATCAGAAAGCTGTGGTTTGCTTGTTTAGAACTTCCTTTAACATGGGTACATACTAAAACCTTACACAGCTACACTAGCATTCAGACCCATAGATTTTTGTGCAACACCAGGGAAAAGAAGGGGGAGAAGTTTGCTGAATGCTTTTTTTTTTCTTTTTTTTTTGCATGAGATTAAATACTTTTTTCCTTACCACATACCTTTATAACAGGAAATGAATCAATTTATTCTGTGGTATGAATGTCATCTGGAGGTAATCTTAGATAATAAAACCACAGCAACCAGTGCCAGATGTATTTGTATTTTATAAACTGTCATCAGCTCATTTAATGCTCAAGGCAATATTTTTCCAAAAAATTCAAAATGGTACAACGTAGCAATTAAAACAAAATACTTAAATAGACAGGATCATTTAGCAATTCTAGTTTTTCTGCTGTTTGGCTCTGTAATTGTGGGGTGTAGTTGCATGTGTAAGGCTAAAAATACAGTGCTAGAAGAAAAATGTCATTTCTCTTATATTTTTAGAGACATTTGTTTGTTAATAAACTTGATGTTTCTCTTGTTAGTATGGGTTAAAATACAAACACACAGGTTAAAAAAAAGAGAGATTTAAAGTCTGCATAAAAGTGGTTTCTTTCTTTGTAACTGTGAGGGACTGATTTTTACTAAGGCGATAGTCTTTAAAAAAAAATAAATCTCAAACTAGCTGATGTATCTATTGGTTATATCTAAATTTCTTTACATGCAGTATTAATTCATTTCTTTAGCAGGAGGTAACGCTTACTGTCTGCTAATCAGGTTGGTGGGTCGATCCCCAGTTTTGTGAGTGTATGTGTCTGTATGCATTGAATCGAGTGCCGTATGAATGTGTGTGAATGAGTGGCTATAGCTTATAGTGGAAACGCTGCTTTGAGTGGTCAGTAACACCGGAAAAGTACTAGTCCATTTACTATCTGGCAGTTGGAGGCAATGGAATTTAAGATGAGGCTATATGTAACAGTTTTTATTGCTAAAAAAAAAAAAAAGCACTTTGTTAAATTTTGAGTTGAACCATGAAACCCAAATCTGCTTTGTGTACTGAAAGAGTTCCAACTACCATTTTCTTCTGCTACAGTGGATTTAATACAAATAACTGTGCATCTCTGCTGTGTCTTGAGTATCGTGTTCATCCACAGTGTCCTCAGGAAAAAATGAAATAAACACTGAGACCTTCACCAACAATCCTGTTTAGTAACTGGTGCCCACATGCATCACAGTGCGTGCCCTCACTAAAAGCGCAGTAATGAACTACTTCACTGACAACTGAACATATGATTGGTGTGATAAAGTGACCTCTGTCTTGAGAGACTTCCTCACCAATCCCCAACCCACATGATCTGATATCTAATGCTTTGACTGAGGACATCATGTTGGGCGAGTGAGAGATCTTGTATGGTCCAAGGTTTTACAGACCTGCCAACCCCCCTCCTCGTCCTCCTCCTCCTTCAGCCGTTAAACACTGCGCAACCTTCTGGCTATCAGCACTACATTCCACATTCTTCTTCTTAAAGAACAACAACAACCCTGCCCCGAGGTGCTTTATCCACTGAACAAACCAAACAGCCCCTGAACAGGCAACCACCAAACAGGACAGACAGCTACATATAGATACAACAGCCCAGAACAATCTATAAATCCCCATACAACATGTCAGCACATATAGCCTAAGTAGCCTTCTTACTGTATTGCACTGCCCACACATGCTACTGTAAGCCTGCACACAAGACACTACGTGTGTGCTGAGAAAGGCAAGGGACAAGACCAACTGGCCGATCATGAGGCACACACACAGACCTCAAATTACCCTCCAGGCCAGACTCTATAGTCCATAGTAATCAATGAAACTAGTCACACTGATCACTTGACTTGACAATTTTTCAAATTGTTTGACCCTTGCTACTTGATCTCTGACGTGTAATGTTCATTTGACAAAAACAACAACAACAACAACAAAAAAGTGGTTACTGTACAACATTTTACAGTATTAATTAGAGAGACCGGCTTGTCCACAAAATCCATTTCAGCATAAAACTTGATCAACTCTATAAAAGTAAAATGGTCAATAGTCTCACTCAGTTTCTTCAAGGTTTATGAGATGGACCATTTTAAAAATAATGGATTAAGCAGTTCGCTCATCAAAGCTCTGTGCTTTTACTGCTTTTGCAGTGCTGATATCATCAAGTGCTTCAGGCATAACAGCCAGGAGTCCCATTTCTCCTTTAGAGGCTTTTCCAAATTGGATTATGAAGTGCAATACACATTTGCATGCATCCCGTTCTTAACAATATAGCTTTTAGGTGTATTGTTGAAAAACACACCTCAGCTACTCCTCCAGCCAAATTTTGAGGTCAGCAGACAGAGCAGCTGAACGCTACACCTTTAAGTCGGGCTGTGTGTAGCCTGCCAAAATAACATCTTGTAATCTTTTTATTACAGGCTGCAGTGCCCTGCAACTCTAACCAGGAAAAGAAGCTATGAAAACAGCTGGCTTTTATCTTAAAATTACTCTACTATCAAAGCAAGAATATAACAATGCCAACTTAAAACGAATTCACGCCAATAACTGCAGAAAGAAACACTTAATGTGCAGCTGAGCTACTGGGAAATGTGCGCAAAATAATTTTATCATGTGTAAAATTAAAGACGTGAAAACACTTTGGTTAACAGCAGTCAGTCAAGGAAACGCACATTACTGGCATTCCTGTGCCTTCTTATCGCCATGCCCCTTGGTACTTTAACAGCAGTAATCATGAGGAGCAGAGCTGCCTTCGCACCTGAGTACATGCATTGTTTTATTGGCTTACTTTGAGTTAATAATGAAGTAAATGACTTACTGGTGTGATTTTTTTCCGCCTTTTTTAAAAAACGAGGACGCTTATTTACTGACAGAAATCAACGACAGTGCAACAGTGTTTCTATAAAACAGTGCAGTTATAGGTCACAGTGTAACGTGACACCCACACTGTAGCCGATTACAAAGATGGTAGCTCTGTAGCACTAGCGCACACCTATAGGCTTCTAAAACACGTACACCCCACTGCATCGGTAGAATCCATGTTTAAAAAGCAACGTTTCAAACCAGACTCTGCATGCATCCAACATTTTAATGGGTATATTTGCAAGACAATCCTGTTAAATGATTTTTAATAAGCCTCACGTAAGACAAAGTAGCTTAACCTACATATAAACAATAAACAAGTGGTATCGACAGCATCTGCGAACATCTCTAAGACTATCAGCTGATTGCGCAAAATACCATGCGTAAAATCCGCAGAATCTGCCCCCGCTCCATTTACCACACAAAGTGCAATTCAATACCAGTTGAAGAGATCTGCTTTGCTTACGCTATTGATTTTAAAAGAAAGATTCAGCTCATCACCTTGCAATTTTGTAAACAATTCACTGAACACGTTGGATTGCAAAACTGAGAAAATGAGGTGAAGTGTGGAAACGTTTTAGCGTTCATATACAGCGTAGCGACGTGCCGTCCGTGGACCCTTTCTGTCCCCCTGATGTGCTTTGCCAACCTGGTAATTCTTTGGTACACACTCGTCCTGTGGGACATCTCTCGTAAGCTCACGACGCCAAAATAAAAAAGGCACACAATTTGCAAACGGCGCATTGTTACAGGTTTGGGCAGAGACCGCGATATGTTCGAACAAATAATGTGGGAATCCACGGCTTGCCAAGCAGGCTGGTAGAGCCCCTTTTTGTTGGCACGCCGTGGAAAAAAACACCAGCGTAACAGCGAAAACCTCTGCGATTCTTGCAGTGGGTAGTAGGAAACGATCTGATCAAAGAACCACACAAATACGGTTCCGATACACATTTACACGCCGCGGCAAAAGGAAAGAATTCGTTTTAAATACCTTCTTACATCGGTATGGTCGTTCTCAAGCGGTCTTTACCATCCTCTTGCTCATCTCACAGCCTTCGGGACGCCATGTTGCAAGCTTATGACGTTAGCCTTCCTCACCCCTGACCCACATTTGAATAGAAACCAGCCCCAAAGTGCAGCAGAGAAAACATCCTAATGTGGGAGGGTTTTCACTTTCTTACAGCAGGAATCCTGCCAACTTTACCTGCAAAATGGCACAGAGGGAAACAAAGAGTGCTGTTTTCTTTCGTTGTGTTCAAACAGCTTAAGGCCTTCTCCTCCGAGCAAAACGACCAAGTTATAGTCCTACCATCCTGCTGTGTGCAAGTAAATGCTCCGTGAGATGTCTGACTTTAAAACTAATTTTTGTAATATGTGTAATCTATGAAGGGACTGTGACGGGGAAAGAAATAGCAGTAGGGAGTTAAGTGATGTGCATAAAAGACGCTGATCAGTAAGAATTTTAGAATTGATTTACTGAGACTTAAGAGGTAATTTTGTATGTGGTATCAGGGATTGTACATGAAACGCTGTCGTATGTTTTAAAGCGGCCTGTTCTTTTCTTTTTGAGTGTATCCTCTTTTATCTGCAAGAGTCTTCACTTGTAAAATATGCCATTTCAGTGCGCAAATGCACTGGTGATAATACATACCACAACCACCACAGAAAACAGCATTAGACTTGATAAATCTGTTTATCAGCTGGACTTAACACAGCTGCATTGCCTTCAAAACCTCAAGCCTCAGTAGCTAAATATTGATAAGGGGAATCCATTGACTTTCTATTTTCCATTTTTTTATGGAAAATAAAGACAACGTAGCTTTAATTTGTGCAAATACCGTTTTTTGCATTGAGTTTAATTGATTGATTTATTGTTTTGTTTAATGGGACTGTGATGTCTAGTGACAGAACTGGCTTGATTTTTTTTTTTCATAAATATGAAAGCAAGTGAAAAGCAGACAGAGAGGTTCATAAACTGTGGACCAGATGTGCGGAAGTGTTGCGATATGCAGGCGCCTCCTCTTAGCAGAGAGAACCGGGCTTCTTATTGCCTCGCTGATAGATTTCACTGAAACACAATTTATTCAGAGTCTGTTGAAGAGTATACAATTTTAAAAACGAATCCAGATGTTAACAATGAAAATCTTAAAAACTCATTGGCTGCAAGGGGTTGGATCCTCACGGACTCATTCACCGTTTCCCAAGTGAAATCTTCCATGTTTTGTGCTTACATTGAGCCGGTCACATTCCGTGGAAGTCGACGTTATGGCGGCGTGCCAAAGGCCACTTCTGACACTGTGCGGTTGCCGCGGAAACTGCATACTCAGCGCGAGGGGTTACGTAATCAAAGTGCTCATAGGTGCTCCACGTAAACACAGGCAGAAGATTCTCATAAAATGTGTGCGTGTGAAAACTGTTTTAAATCTGCTAGAACTCTTCTATCCCAGCCTACGTTCACTGGAAATGTACACAAGAAATCATTTATCAGGCGGACTTTAGTTTGTGTTATGTGGTGTTGGCTTGTTTGCCCAGCTTTCATTCACCAACTATTACTAGGCCTCCAGCAAAAATGTTTGTAATTTAATAAATATAGAAGTTACTAATTATTGTTTGAAAATTAAATTAAAACTTTGTTGATAATTTAAATAAACTTCGACATGTGACTGAGATAAACTAAAAGATTTTCCCACACTTTACTTTGTAATTGTTTATTCAGTTGGGCTATTAAATAAATAAAACTACTGAAAACACATCATTTCTCACTGGAAGTCCATTTTCTTTGTGAAGTCCATGATAAAACAACATCTTCCGAGAACGTGTCGCCTTCTATAGTTGATTTCCATTCATAATGGAGAAAATAATACATTTTTAACAGTTTGCCTGTGGTGGCATGTTGACATCCATCCATTTAGAAATGATCCAACTCTCAGCAGGGACTCGATGTGCAGAAAGAATAAATTTTACTTGTTATTAAAAAAGGAAAGAGGAGGAGCTAGAAATGATTTTTTTCACTCTATATAAACAGCGTGATGAGGACTTTCAGTCAAGAGCCAACAAGAAGAAAAACACACGGCTAAAACATAAAATATCACAGTTCATGCTTACATTTATACTAGTAAGCCCTGAAAAGTGATAGATAATTAGAGGGGCATTCAAAGTAACGGCTTACATGTTAACAACAGCAAACAAAACAATCCAAATAAAACTGGTTTTCTGTGCATCGCTTCTGGCCTCAGGTGTGAGCCCTATCACGAAAAGTATATTTGAATGGCACTGTATAATCCTTAATGAGCTGACTCGTGAAACACAACCGGCCTCTCACCTTTTCCCACGGCAGGGTCTCCACACTTTGGCGAGCAGCGTTGCCCTGAGCGTAGAGCACCCTCTAATGTACAGAATGGGGGTCAGGGCAGCATTAACTCGGGGCAAAATGCGAATGGGGTCAGTGCCCTCATTTTTAAAGGTATAACAGGTCGTGCCAATGAAATTACAAATGATAATATGACAAAATATAGGAAGCCAAGTCCCCAAGAAGAACACTACCACCACCAGTATGAGATACACCGACGAGCGCTTGCTGTCTCTCTCCTCAGAGGGCTGCTCCCTCTCCAGCTGAAACCTGGCAATGATGAACAATCGGATATTGAGCACTATCATTATGATCACTAAGAATATGTTCGCGACAAAAGTGCCAAAGCTCGTGACCTGTTTGGCAACACCGACAGTGACCAGGTTCTGCACAGCGACGATTAAGAAAGCGTAGGCCCAGTAGGCAACGATGACCATCACGGTCCTGTTTCGGGTCATGAGCTGGGAGTATTTAAAAGGGGACAAGATGGCGTGGTATCTGTCCGCTTGCGCGGCCAGGATAGCCATGAAAGACAGTCCTAGAAATGTGGGAGCAATGTAAAAGGTTCTCGTGGGGGAGTCATAGACATCCCTCACATCGAGAACACCAACATAATAATAGGACACTCCCGTGCAGATGTCACTGAGGCAAGTACTCAACATGTACATGAAGCGGTTCTCGCTGCGCAAAGCTTTGTTCTTCAGGATGGAGAGAAACACAGACACGTTGAGAAAAATGATGGTTGCAGCCAGGAAAACGCTGAAAAGGAACATCAACACGTTGCCAAAGCTCGTGAGGGGCAGCGCAAGAGACAAAGGGCGGCTGGTGTTTCTCATCAGTGCGTAGAAGACGTGGGTGCAATAATAATAATAATAATGATGATGATGATGATGATAATAATCAGGCTTTCATCGCATGACAAATACTGGCAGCACTGCAGCTGTGCCCGAACAGCAGAGTGGGGTTACTTCAACCCGATTTATATAGCAAGCACAGTCAGTCTTACAGGAAGACGTCGACCTGAGTGACTTCAAGTCCCAAGGAGAACAAGTCCACAAGGCCTTCATGAAAACACACGGATCTCAACGAGCTACTTAAAAGATGCATCTAATAGGCCCAAATAGCGTTAACTTCTACACTTTTTGTATATGCAGCACAGCTGAGGTAAGGCCTTTTTGCATTCCCTGAGTGCAACTTTAAGATCACAGGATTTTTTTTCAAACTAGTAGTGTGTCTACTAAATAGTTTGTTTCTTTAGGTTTATATTCCAGGGCACAAAACAGAAACTAAAAAGCAACAGAGTGAACTCTTCTAATGTTAAATCTTCTGCTTTGAAACCATGGGACCAACGAAAAACAAATAAATTAATTAATTAATTAAAATAAGAAACATTTGTCATTTTAATAAAAAGAATCTCTCTTGCTCTTATCTCAGCTAAACTATCCCGTCTAACGAAAGGCCTTAAAAGCACATTCCTACGTACTAATCAGCACATCTGAAACAAAGCCACTGATAAGAGCACAAACTGATTTTTTAAAGATTACCTTACCAGCTGAATGTTTCAAAGAAAACTGTCCTGGTTCAAAGGTGAACACAACAACATGTTTATTGCTCCCCCTTGTGGCTAAAAGTCCGATATTACAGGCTGATGTTTCTTGGTCGGATGATGCAGCCGCAGACGACAGACGTCATAGGCCTATACCTACATAAAGACTAAAAGCTAGCACATTATTAAATAAACAAATTAAAAACAAATTAAAAAAGATGTTTTTGTAAACTCCCACTTTTTAAAGTCTGGATTAAAAGCAATTACAAAGTTTCTCCCAGTGTTTTTGTCCATGTTGTTACTCTATAAACCAGGAGTATTGGTTACTTACTGGTCAAAACGTGTGGGTTAATTCCAGTGAAAAACACGTAACAAAACTACAGGGGCCCCCAACAGGTGGCCGTTGGAGGCCCCTGTAGTGTGCCAGCACAGAGTAGGCGAATATAAGAATAACATATTTATGACAGATTAAACAATATTTAACAGGCCACCTTTGAACACCAGGTAGTGCATGTTTTACTGTCGAAGCCATTTTTAACAGTACAGACTATAAACAATAAATCCCTGCCAGTGTGTCATCAAGACGGCGATAACTGCGGGAGCTATCCAGGGTACTCAGGATTTCATTATCGTTATAAGCACCGGAGTTTTACATGTTTCTTTCGGGAGCAGACCAATCTTTCCCCTGAGTTTATTAAACACTGGAAGCATGTGGATCGAAGTCGTGAAGTGAAGTATGCCCCTGTTCTTTAACAAATGCGTATAATTAGTAGATATAACAGAGAATGATGCTTTTTTTTTTTTGGCGTACAAACGCTTCCTAACCCGAGACTGAAGCTGTGAGGCTTCCTTTGTTCCTTTTAAGTCCACACTACTGTGGCGCCTCATTCTCCATCTATAACTTATCTTGTGAAAGCTGAGGCATTATCAGGATATGCATTTATGTAACTGTACTGTACTTAACTCTACTTTTTTATAGTGTTTGAAGCCGTTGACAGGTGGAAATGGGCCCAGTTTGGACTGCGGGGAACCACCACTTTGCGGGGGTTTCCGGTTGCGTGTCAAAAAGGTGATGTCTAATGTTTCCTTATGCTGATACGCAGGCTGTGGTCAACAAGATTTAAGAAGGTGTGGAAGATATGACCTGTTTTTAAGTGTCTTTATGACTGCGTCGTTGTACCCACTCAGTGTTCTACATTATAATCAGGCCAGCCACTTAAAAGAATTTTACAGAAACGACTGTGCTATGTTTGTTGCCGTTTCTGCTGCCCTCTGAGACTGATCTTGAAAAATACATTTTAATGTAAATGAGACTTTTTACCTGCATAAATAAGACACTTTGCTCAAAAGTGTAGCTTCTATACCTTATGACAGGAATGTTCTTTCTGCTTTAAGATGACTTTATATCACAAGTCTTTGACAAATTATATGCCAACAAGAAATTTACAACAGCTTAAATACCGGAAACCACTTTTTGGCATACCGGATACTTTAGGATGGAACGTGATCATTGTCCACAGTGAGTACTAACTAAAATAGGGCTGCAGAATGCTAAAACGTGCAGGCAAAGTTAATATAAATGCTAATAAATACACATTTTTCATAAATATTATTAACACTACATAAATATTATGAACAGTAATATAGTTAAGTATTGTGAAAAGTGAAGGTGGCCTCTTGAACAAAGGTGATAATTAAAATATTTTATTTATGGCTCACCGACATGAAAGGTTGTGGCAGCAGGCCCCAAACAGCAAAAGCCACAAACTTGACCAAAAGGTAATGATCCATCTCTATTTATTTATTTTTTTACCACTAAATATAAAGTTCTTCTTGTGATTAGGCCTATCTTATTGATTTCACAAAGTGCGTAAGTTCTAAACGCCACTTAACCCATGTTAGAGCCACCAAGCCTCCAGAGATCAGAAAGTTTGAGCAGCATCGTTTGTCAGACCTATAAATATAAAGAGTGCTCGACTTTTTGTGGAGCTCCAGGATGCTCTATAACGCCACCGTCAACCTGTCGGTGGATTTCAACAGTCCGGAAGACTTCCTCATCTTCGCCTTCCACATTGTATTCGCCACGTGTGCCGTGCTTGTATCCGGCTCGGTGATCATCGGGATCACCTCCACTCGATCTCTTCGAGCCCAGAACCGCTTCGTATTCATGCTGAACACGAGCATCAGCGACGCGCTGACCGGCTTCTCCATCTACTATCTGGGTCTCTTTGACGTCCAAGAGGGCTATCCCTCGAGGAATGGGACATACTACATTTTGCCATCATTTTTAGGTGTCAATGTGTTAACCTTCCTCTTCGCTCAGTTTGACCGCTACTTTGCCGTTTGCCATCCGTTCTTTTACAGTCGCTACATAACGAGATCTGTTGTCATTGGAATCTGTGCTTTCTGCTGGATTTACACATACTTTATTCTCACTGTGCAAAACTTGGTGCCCATCTCGAAGGCGGCTCAAATAAACGCGTTTGGTGTGATGACTCTACAGGTTATAGTGCTCATTAAAGTGCTCTTGACAATTAAACTGTACACCATAGCCAGGAGTCACGTGGTGAGAGAGGCGCCTAGTGCCGAGAGAGATAACAAGATGGAATCACTGCGCATCATTGTGTTTGTGGTTATCTGCTTCTTGGCGCTGTGGTGTCCCTCGTTTGTCAATATCATTGTGAGGCAGTTGACTAGAGAAGGTCTCAGGTTTAGGAATGAAGCCACTAACGCGTTCGCCACGATGGCACGCTTAAACGCGCTGGTCACCCCTGCGGTGTACATCTGGGGCAGCCCTGCGCTTCGGAGGGCCGTGTGGAGAACAGTGTGGTGGAGGGTCTGCCCCAGGCGCAGTGCGAGGTAAGACGCGGTCCAAGTAGCCAGTGTCACGTAGAATTTCTGTTTTATGACTAATGATATGCTGTTTGTGAATAAAAAGACATTTTATCCCTTATCTCTCCTTCTTCGCCGGCACCACCCCCCTCCCTCTCTCTCTTGCAGGATTGACTTTAACTCTGATGGGATAACAAGCAAAATAAGGCAGCCAACATCAGCATCATCATAAGTTATAATAAGGGCCACATGTTTCGGTCACTTTTGAGTTAATGCGTTTTCTCAGTCCCAGTGTTTTGCTTTTTTAGACAAAACATAACGAAGCTGGGCTCCTGTTCTCTTGTTCTGATTCAAGTATGTCATAAAAATGAAACTGCTGTGACTCAACTAGATATCCTAAACTAGATAGACTGTCACAGAGCAGTCTATCTAGTTTAAGCCTTTTATTTCTGTATTTAAAATCGTTGTAGTCTTTTTTTTTGTACTTATTACTCGCAGTACGCACATTATTTTTTGTATTGACTGGCATTTGGGATCAGGCTGCAAAGCTCTTTGGTCAGTTGTAGGCTACATTCCGCAGTTAAGAAATTTCACATCGAATAAACCTTGTCTTGTATTCACAGCCAAAAAGATGGACACCACGAAAACCTCTGTAGCAAACAAATAACATTCACAGTCTGAACTGTTAAACTCGAGCCTATAAGAGCAGAAAATGTTCAACAAGATCCGAATAATCTTTAGGTTTAGTTCATTGATATTTGGATGGAATTTAGCATTTCCGACTGGATCCAGCTTCCTGTTCCCTGCTGCAGCACATTCGACACCCGTAGGTTCAGGACCAAGGATAGCCCCATAGCCTACTTTTGTTAATACGTTTCAGGTCAACAACAGGAGTCATGGCAGTGAACTTTAAACTTTAACCGTATTTAGACACAACAAATGAATATTACAAACGAAAAATGTTGTTTAATTACAGGTTTAACTGACTGACCCATGACAATAAGTTTCATTGGACACTTTTTTGTGGTTGTTTTTTTTAATCAACATATGACAACTTATATGTGTCAACGCTGGCGGGCCGAGAGAAACAGAGTGCAAGAAAGCTACATGTTTGCTAATAGGAAAATCAAAGTGAGCTATTTTATTGTGCCGTTTTAAAAACGATGAATGTGAAGCATCTCAAAAACTGAATTTTAATTTAAAAAATGTGCACTCGATATAAACTTAATAATAATAATAGTAGTTTTCATTTTTTGTATACACGTTTTGTATTTGTATTGTACAAATAAATGTTTTCAAGGCAGATATTTTAAATATCTGTCCTGATATTTTCACTTTAATAATCAACATTTTCTCCTAGATACTCCTTAAATACTTGTTAATATCGGAGTGGCACAACGTTCATACTGAAAATGTTTCTCATTATAGTGTAAACGGAAAAAACTGTGATATAAATACAGTTTTAGAAGCAGCTGGGTTGCCTCAGGTCACCTAATCATACAACAAAGCTTTCTTTACATACAGCAGCAGTAATATTGTCAGGAATAAATAGCAACAGTTAGTTTGACAGTAAAACTGATACATTGAAGGAGACCTCAGAAAAAGTGTATAGCACCAAGTAGCTGTGGATAATTCAAATTTACCGAGCCCCTCTCATTCATATACAGTATACATTTACCAAGTCATTTACTTTACAAGATATTAACTGACTTTACTGCCTTGATTCTTTACGAATAAAGGCCGTTTGGCTGTTAAGTCTGTAGATGTCCACAAGAGCATGTACTGCTGGATTTTTCTATATTTTACTGATTATTTCTGTTCTGTAACACGAAATGTTTAAAAACTTAAAAACTTTGCAAGCCAATATTTATGACTTCTTAAAAAGGCAAACGAGTGGCATGGATGTCAGATTTAAATAAATGAACCACATATTTCGGTTCCGTGCTTGCGTTAGAATTTATTTGCTCTTTGCCAGACAGGTTGGCGACCCTATAGTTCCTGTTTTCTTCATTCTTTTTATCACTTCTGTTGTGTGCCAACCACTGCAGACAAAGGACAGACTATTTGCTTTTTTTAAAAATTCAAAGTCTCTTGCATCCATGCTTTCTGTCAACTTAAACAAAATAGCAAAATACAGTATATAAAGGAACGTTTATTGGGTGTAACTGAGAAAACTGAACAAGATAGAGCAAGACGATATTTGTCATGTCAGTCAAAATAAACAAATATGTTTTAATGGGATTGAAAAGTGAGATTAGGTCATGCCTCATGGGAGATACAGTTCGGCTTTAGCAGGGTAGTGTCTTATTGAGCAGCTATATAAAAATGTTGTTCTCGGTATGCGTCGGTGACACGATGCTGCTCACCAACATCACTGATTCTCTGACTGCAGGAGTGCCTCTGTCGGTGGACTTCAACCATCCTGTGGATTATCTCATTTTCATTTTTCAGATTTTATTTGCCACAACTGTTGTTTTCGTAGCAGGACCTATAGCCATTACCATTTTTGCCACCAGAGAGCTCCGCCGACAGAACAGGTTTATTTTCATGCTGAACACCAGCATCTGTGACACGCTCATCGGGTTTTCAGTGTATTATGTCGGTTTGTTTGATGTTCAAGAGGGATATCCATCCAGAAATGGAACTTATAACATGTTAAACTATCTCCTTGGAGTAAATTTAATAACATTTTTATTTGCACAATTTGACCGCTATATTGCGGTTTGTCATCCTTTCACCTACACTCGCTTTATAACGAGGGGCGTGGTGATTTCTGCAAACATCTATTGCTGGTTTTATGTCTATTCTCAGGCGGTTATTTCGATTTTCTTGCCCCTTTCCAAAGCAACACAGCTGTACGTGTTTGGTATCATCACCTTTCAAATCATAGTGTTCACCAAAGTGGTCATGACTATTAAACTTTATGTTGTTGCCAGGCACCAGCTGGAAAGAGACCCCCCTAGTGCAGAGAAAGAAAACACGAGGGAATCATTAAGAATAATCATTTTTGTTGTCATAACCTTCTTATTGTTGTGGGGTCCCTCCTTCGTTAACATCGTCCTCAGACTGGTTGTAGGGAGAGGGCTGACGTTTAGGAATGATGCTACCAATCTTTTCGCCATCATGGCTCGATTTAACGCCGTGTGCACACCGGCCGTGTACCTGTGGGGGAGTCCGACTTTAAGGAAGGCCACGCTGAGGACGGTGTGGGGCAAACTGTGCCCAAGATGCAACAGCAGATAGAAAACTGCAGTCGCTGTCATAGTGTGTAATAATCTGCCGTCAACTAGCCTCTTTCTCAGAGTGTCCTGTGCTCTAAAGAGGAATGGCACAAGAAGGCCGATGAAGACTGACTGCTACATCTCTCAGTTCTGTTCATTCTTTTCTCAGACTGAAAAGTTTCAATGAGAAGTAAAAAAATACACCTCCAGTGAACGGTTTAGCGTTTCTTATTTTGCTCAGCTGGCACAGCTGACTGAGATGGTCCTATTCATCATCACATGAACCAAACCGTGCTACTAAAGCCTTTTCGTTTAACGCACTTAAAAGTCTCAGCTAAGAAACACTTCAACTATAGAATCAGTATTGTTGTCAATATTCCCATTTTCTTAGTGTCTATGATACACTTTCTGTAGTTTGTAACATGTTTCCCTTGTCATTTTAAACAGTCTTGTGTATTTTGGAATGGATAAATTCTGATGTCAAGCATCTCAAAAACTGAATTTGAATGAAAAAAAGTGCACTCAAGATGAACTTAATATTACCAGTAGTTTTAATCATTTTATATACACTTTTGTATTTTAAATGAATGTTGATATCCAACATTTTCTCCTAGATAATCCTTAAATACTTGTTAATATCGGAGTGGCACAACGTTCATGTTGAATATGTTTCTCATTATAGTGTAAACGGAAAAAACTGTGATATAAATACAGTTTTAGAAGCAGCTGGGTTGCCACAGCTTCACCTAAACATACAACAAAACCTTCTTTACATACAGTAGCAGTAATATTGTCAGGAATAAATAGCAACAGTTAGTTTGACAGTAAAACTGATACAATTTATTTTATGATAGTTCGACATTTTGTTTGCTTGTTTTTTTTTGTTTACATTATTTAGAAAGGACAAGTCATTTGCTAGGCTTTCAGAATAATATGATAGTAATAAGAAGAATTAATTTCATTGACATTTTGTCTTGTTAAATTTCTGATTTCCAAGATTTCACTGTGAAGGAGACCTCAGAAAAATGGTATAGCACCAAGTAGCTGTGGATAATTCAAATTCACTGAGCCCCTCTCATTCATATACAGTCTACATCTACCAAGTCATTTACTTTACAAGATATGAAGTGATTTTACTGCCTCGATTCTTTGCGAATAAAAGCCGTTTGGCTGGATGGATAATGAATAAATATGGGTCAGGTCGCCCATAATACCCATGACTTTAATGTTGCTGCCATGCTAAGTCAGAAAGCTGTAGTATCCAACCTTCATCTTGATCATCATTTTCTCCATCAGCTTCCTCTTTTAGGCCAGTGCAGTCTGTAGATGTCCATAAGAACATGTACTGCTTGATTTTTTAAAAATATTTTACTGATTATTTCTGGGTTTTTTAACACAAAATGTATAAAAACTTTTCAAGAAGTTATGTTTTATGTTATTTTTTAAGCCTTATTAAAAAGGCAAACGAGTGGCATGGATGTCAAATTTAAATAAATAAACCACATATTTCTGTTCCGTGCTTGCGTTAGAATTTATTTGCTCTTTTCCAGACAGGTTGGCGACCCTATAGTTCCTGTTTTCTTCCTTCCTTTGATCACTTCTGTTGTGTGCCAACCACTGCAGGTAAAGGACTGATTTCATTTTTTAAATAGTCTCTTACATCCATGCTTTCTGTCAAATCGTACAAAACAGGAACAGTTAAAATACATAAAAAAGGGACGCTTATTGGGTGTAATTGAGAAAACGAACAAGATAAAGAAAGATGTTTGTCGTATTAGTAAAAATAAACAAGTGTGACTTCATGCATTGAAAAGTGAGATTAGGTCATGCCTCATGGGAGATACAGTTTGGCTTTAGCAGGGTAGTGTCTTATTGAGCAGCTATATAAAAATGTTGTTCTCGGTATGCGTCGGTGACACGATGCTGCTCACCAA
>VVHJ01000986.1:16225-26750 GCA_015107715.1 Tylochromis polylepis | reverse complement strand
GGTCTCAATCAGCCAAGGTTTCGGGTGAACCCATTGTGAAACCTATCCCCACCCTATCATGTGATTACCTGAGGTCAGATGGCCCAGGATGTGAGTGGGCGTTAAGGCGTCTGGGAAGAGATCTCAAAACTGGATTATAGATGGCAGACAGTTGGTGTCGTAAACCACCTCCTCTGTTCAAAGATGGTCGTTCACAGTGGACATAGATGGCTTCTTTCACTCCTCGTTCAAACCATCATCTCTGTCCAAAATGTGAACATTGGCGTCCTCGAAAGAGTGACCTTTGTCCTTTAGATGCAGATGGACAGCCGAGTCTTGTCCCATCGAGGTGGCTCTTCTATGCTGCGCCATGCGTTTATGAAGTGGCTGTTTGGTCTCGCCAATGTAGAGGTCTGAGCATTCCTCACTACACTGTACAGCATACACTACATTGTTAGGCGAAATGTTTTCAAGAAACTTAAAGAAGTCCAGACGCTTTTCTTTCCAAGCTCCTTAGACCTCATCAGTTAATATGGCCAATATTTCACAGATATGGATCTCATGGCTGTTAAATGTTTAACTGTATTGCATTGTACTGAACTACTATGTTTAGTAAGCACTGGATAACAGACATTCCAGGATTGTAGAAGTATTAATGATTTACTTTAGTTTGTGCTTTAATCAGTCTCTGCACGGTCACAAATATTTACTTTACATAGTTATTGCTACAGTACAAATCACAGTTTGGAATAAAATGAACCTCCTAACAGTGATAAACACACATTATCCCAGCTAACATTTTGATGCTGAATAACCATCAGCTGGCACTGTTTTCTCAGTAACTCATGAAATTTATGCCGATGTCTGAGCTTTAACCTTGGTGTATAGTGTGCCTGCTTTGAACATCAATTGAATGTCCGTGTTAGATTTTCAAGCGAGAGAAAGTTTGTGTTCAAGAAATGCTTTATATTATCCTTTTGTTCACAATAAGCTTCAAATGAATGACTGAGAGCAGTTTAAAGAAAGAACCCTAGACTGCCGAGCCTAACAGGAATCTAGACCTCCAGTTCTTAAGTTGAATTTTTATCCTAATGAGCTGACTGACTAAACACCAAATTACTTACATCATAACTTCATAATGCTGACATTGGTGGCAGAAAGTTCATGGTTATGATGGTCCAGATATGATAAGTCCATCATACAACACAGTGATACATGTAGATAACTGTAAATGGCTGAAACGTGGTTCAAGGTTACATCAAGGATTTACAGGAAGCACACACTTGCCGTTATGAGATCAGCTCTGAGATTTGATTCCTGTGCATATAAGAAGATCTCATGTCTTATCTCTGACTTTGCACTGTCACTTCAGTGAAGCGGGAGCAGCATTAACCCAGATTCAGTCCAGCACTCACTTCTTATGCAACTCCTTCATCTGAGTAAGGCAACATAGCCTAGGGTCTGATCCTTCCTATGCAAGCAGAGTCAGAGAGGAATGAAAAGACAAACCCCTCACATAGATGTACAGAAAATAACTTCACTAAAAGATATTCAGAAATAATAGCCACTCCATTCATTAACTGCAGTTCCTCAGGCAATTTGACATCAGCGTCAGATGTCGATTGTGCATTCAGTCGTGCATCAACTCAGCTGAAAATAAGCTAAAGAGCTTTGTTCTTTGAGAAGGATTTAAGTTTCTCCGCTGCACTGGCCTTTAGGTTTATGTAAGAGGAAGACTGGTGATTAAGCTGAATGACATCAGGGACCTTTGGTAGATGAAGAGCGACTCGAGAGATGAATATATAAAAAGTCATCAAGAGCCTCAAACAAAGAAAGGTTTAACAGGTCAAGATGACTTAACTGGATCATCATGCATCATCAGTCTGTTTGGTCATGTAACTACTCACATTATTAGCATTTTATATCTCTTAGGATGTTTGACTCCCACTTCATGTTTAAACAACATATCAGCCACATAATTTACAGTGAAAATTAAAGGTGAAGTTACATTTTTACATAATGCAGTGACTCAGATCTTATTCGGCTCCTGTTATTTTTTTACAGCAAAGTTAAATCTTTCTGTTTCTCGCCTTCTGTCTATTTAAGATGATTTGAATTAAACAGATTCACAGGGTTGTGTAAGATGTTCCTCTACTGTAGCTGAAAATGTACTGAGCTCAGCAATAGCAGCATTTTTTTTCACTGAGACAGCGGATTCTTGATGCCAATCAGCAGAGTTAATTGTAAACGGAGACCAAGAGAGCAGAATGTATTAGACTAAACAACTCCATGTTATGGAGACAAGTTATTGATTAATATGTGAACTGCAAGCATAACTTTAAGTTCTTATGGAAACATTTCCAGAGCAGATTTCCTGACCCTGTGTATTTGAAAAAGTAATCAGCCCCGCTCCATTTCCCATGTACCGCAGCTGTGGTATGGACATCCGTTTCCCATTATAGCATTTTTAATCACTAGTTTACATATCTAAGGGTTACATTTCCGCCACAGCTGGATGGTACAGACCTACTGGCAGCAAGGCCCCCTTGGGTTGCACAACTTGGGTCCCACTCTGGTACTGAGCGAGATCAGACAGAGGGACATAGACTGTATAATGTAATCCTCCCAGGATTGCCTGTGTGGGTAGAGACGATTAGTGTGGCTGAAGATTCTTCTAGTGACTCTGTATTTTTTTTCTGTGTTTTGCCTGTCTGAACTTACATAATGCTGAGAGCTGAGGCAAGCAGACAATAGTTAATTGGTAGAACTTGCATGCCTAAGTTAGTGCAACAACCTAAATCTACCCCTATTTACGAAAAAATGGTCCAGTGGAAAACTTTCTTTGCAGCTATGCTTGGTAACTTATTGATGTTGGAGATTCTGTTTTGCAAGGAGCTCTTTCTAGCGTGACTAATGCTGAAAAGGTGACTCAGTGGAAAAAATTTAGTATGGGCTCCAACAATCCATTTTCTGTTGCTTATTCTGGTCTGTGTTACATGGGCAGCACACTAAGCAGACCTCCTCCAGCTCTTCTGGGAAGACATTGAGGGCTTTCTTGAAAAATCTCCATTATGTCCTGGGTCCATCCCTGGGTCGCCTTCCACTTGGGTATCCATCACTGAGGAGTAATATTCCCAACTCAAATTGCTCCTTGTGGAGGAGTAGTGGCTCTACTCTGAGCCCCAATGAGCTCTTCACCCTATATGGGAAAGCTCAGATACCCTTCAGGGGGAAGCTCATTTAATTTATCCTGCTCGTATAAGCAATCTTATCCTTTCGGTCACTACTCACAGCTCATGCCCACAGGTGAGGGTAGCTCAACCAGTAAATTGACAGATTTGTTGTCACACTCGGCTCATTCTTCACCATTAGTAATTGGTATGGCCTTTTCACCCAGACACTACATCAATCTGTCTGCTGAGCTCTTGCTATCAACTTCCCTTTCTTGTGAATAAGTTTGTTACATCCCTGGGTTAGTGTTTTGGGTTTTTAGAATTTAAATACCTGTTCATTTTGATTTTTTTTCCCCACTGGGTTTGAGTTTTGTTGTTTAGAATCTGCAGTTTATAGTCCAGGTTTTCTTCACCTCTGTTTGTTCACCAGTATTTTAGTTTATTTTGGTGTTTTGAGTCATTATTATTTTAGTCTGGCCTCCTTGATATTGCCTTGTACCTTGTTCTCAAGAATTTTCTGGTTTTATTTTGTTAGACCTCAGTCTCTTGTGCCTTGCTGTTAGTTTTACTTCCTTTGTATTGTCTTAATTAGTTTCAGCTGTGTCTCGTTACCCTGGTGTTTCCAATCTTTCTAATTACCACTTGCGTCATTTAAAGCCTCTCTTTGCCTTAGCTCTTAGATCAGGGGTGTCAAACTCCAGTCCTCGAGGGCCGCTGTCCTGAAACTTTTCCATGTGCTCCTGCTGCAACACACCTGAATAAAATTAGTAGGTCATTAGCAAGACTCTATAGAACTTGACTGCATGCTGAGGTGGCAACCCCTAACCCTACTCAAGTAAATTTAAATAAATGTAAGTAAATGTAAGTGTTTGGAAAAATGTACTTCTAAAAGTACTTTTATTGCACCATGTTCATTCATTCATGAGCTGCTGTAACATGAATCAAATGGCTGAATTGCCACCTCAGCATGCAGCCAAGTTCTATAAGACTCTTACTAATGACCTACTAATTTTATTCAGGTGAGTTGCAGCAGGGACACATGGAAAAGTTCCAGGATACTGGCCCTCAAGGACTGGAGTTTGACACCTGTGTCTTAGATGAATCCTAATATATGCCTGTCTGTCTTGTGTCTTGTCTTGTCTTTCAATTTTCATCCCTGCTGAAGCCAACCAGGCACTAATCTATTAATTGTTCTTGTTATTACTGTATTAAAGAAAATACCAAACATATGCTTGTCACTATTTTTAGCTTTGATGATTTGCTGATTTTTGTTGTGGTAAACTTGAATAAATCTGGTTATCTGACAGGACATTATAGATATAATTTATCATGATTTTCTAGCATATTCTTGATGTAACAGTAGCAGTCCTGAGAAGTCATCAATGTGCTGACTTAAGCTTGTGCCCAGAAATGCAAGTGAGCAACTACAACTGTGATAGGTCTGTTTGTAAGTAATATGCAGGCAAATAAGGTAATAAAAAAATACAGCCTGTAACATTTACCATTAAACAAAGTGTTGTAGGCTGTAATTGTAATCTGTGTTTAGACTTAGCTGGTTCTGAAAAAGTAAAAGTAATTACTGTCCAAGTCCAACAGCTGTGATGGCAGGGCAATGCAGGCTCACAGCAGACAGTAATGCTACAGCTTTGGCTCTGCAGGGATTCAGTGGCATCAACTGAATGGAGTGATAACATCTAAAGTGGGTGCTACCAACCAAGTCTTACCCTCTGGTGAAAACAGCCAGTATTTAGGGGATTTTAGTGTAGCCAGTGAATATCTGGGTCAAGACTTACTTTTACATCTGCCAGTCATTGTTTACAAATGCAGCTAAAAAGATGTGCTTGCATTAGTTGCAGTTCTTTCACACAGCAGGATCGTGTCCCCCTGTGCTCAGTCACGAAATGTTGGATAATTAAACCGTCAACATACCTGCTCTCTGAATGTCACATAATGTAATATGAACAGGTCATATAAAAAGGCCTCAAATCTGACCTCAGTTATCTGGTACAGAAGGTGGATCATGCTGGGCTGAATGCTGAGCAGCAGCCTTTGTCAGCAACAAAAGAGTTCACGTAAGTCAGGTCTTTGATTTTCAGGCTTTCAAAGAGCATCAGGAAACTGAAAGCATCAGCTGAGTCCAAACTGCAGGTGCACAAGTGAAAGAATAAAATATGACCTGCCTCAGCAAGCGTAAGTAATGTGACTTAGTTCATGAAAAGCATTATTAAAATTTAACTATTTATAGTGTCTTAGTTGCCCCTACCTTTTGGTTAAACATCAGTGAATCAAAAGAAAAAATCATTCTGCAGCAGCTGATTTTAGTGTATGATACAGAGCTGCTTTGACTTTTAATATATTATATAAATGATGAAATGTACCTAAGTAAATTTAAGTACAACTATAAGGTATTTTTCCTATTTTTTTTCTTGTCATGGATCTTTATACTTGTGTTTCGACGTATTTAAGAAGCAGAAATGGAGCACTCTTTTATTTATCTGCTTCTGAAAGGTGCAGCTGTGACGCTTCTGCAGATGTAGTCATGTGAAAAAGAAAGTACAGCCTTGCTGCTTCAATAGGAATTAAGAAGGTGAGCAGTTGCCAGGCCCTGTTAAGCAAATGTACTTCATTAATTGGTTATCAGCAAATGTGAGCACCTCTATAAAAGCAGAGGTAAATTAACCCCGTGGTCAAACCTGAGAGCTACATCTCACACTCTAAAGGCCTCAGTTAGCATGTTAAATGGTAAAGTTCATGACAGCACAATTAGAAAAAGAAGAAGTATTTTTAGAAGGTTTGCCTGGAAACCCCTAAAAAGAACATGGCAACACAGCTTAGGTTTGCAAAGCTGTATCTTAACAAACCATAAGACTTCTGCAAAAATGTCAGCATGGTGGTTTGATGATTTGTATTTTGAAATATTCACGAGTCAAATCTGAGGCCACATGTCTGACAGCTACAGCTCAGCTGAAACTGAGCCATAAAACAGGACAACGATCCCAAGCACAGCAGCAAACCAAACAACAAACAAAATGACTGAAAAAGAAAAGAATCAAATTGCTGCAATTCTAGACCTCAACTTGATTGAAATGCTGTGGTGGGACCTTAAGAGAGCTGCACGTAATTGAATATCCGCAAACATTGAAAAGAAGAGTGGGCCAAAATTCTTCCACAATGATGTGAGAGAATGATAAAGTCACACCGAAAGGTTATTGCTGCTAAAGGAGGCCATCAAAACCTAAAACATCCTTAGTTTTTCACAGGACTCTTGTGAAAACTTTCTTTTCACATGTCTGTAAAACATGGGATGATAGATCGAGGGAAGTGAAGAGCAGGATGGAAAGAAGAGATCGGGGTGAAAGGAAGCTGGGACAATGGTCAAAGTGGGGGAGATGGAGGAAAAGCAGAGCTGCAACGGGAGGGGTGAGAGTCAGGCAGGTTGTGGCATGTTTGTGTGTCAGTGAAGACTTACATAAGTTGTGAATGAAATATTTAAATACAGAGCCACAATTATGCAAAAAGTAAATTATTGTTTTATGTTAGGACATAGCATTACTGCTTTGAATTAGATTGTTTTCTACTGTTTTCTTTCTTCTTTCTTTTAATTACTAATTTCCTTTCGGGAATTTAAAAAATGAACTTAAGCGTTGTCAAGTTGTCAGCAATGGACGTCATCTATTTACTCTAACATGCACAAGAGAAGTAGGTCAAGAGCCTCCTGTAGGTTTTTAATAAATATTCAAATGAATCTCATCTGTGGGTTTCCTGAGAGCTTTTCTCTAAGCGTGTTCCCGCTCCTGAGTGGGTCACAGACACACACACACACACACATACACACTGTTTGTTCGTGAGCTGATGTTTTGCATACCATGCCCGGTTAACCGGTTTCGTCTGTTGATACTACAACCAGAAACTGCAGCTGCAGGTTACATCACAACATTTTACTAAACAATTTCTTCAGAATTGCCACGAATGCTTAGAGCTCCTTAAATATTTTAGAGATTACCAACTCGTCACAGGCTTTTGAAACAAACAGGTCATTGCATCGAGAAAACACAGTGAAAGATGGCAAACAAAAGGCCCATTCTGCAGCCTCGGGATCACAGAAAAGACTCGAACATTCTGTTAGTTCCCCTGCCCTCTTGACCGTGAAGCGGCGATGTGACGACACGTGCTTCCCACATGTTGTTCCGTTTTTACACGCACTCGTTTCTGCATGCAGTGAGTGTGAGAGCGCCGCCAGAGAGACAAACGTCAGCGTTAGATTCACTTTTCTTTTGAGAATATTGAAGAAGAGCGTCATCTGACTTATGTTAAGAGACTGTTGGCACGACAGTAAAGTTTACAAACAGCAACACAACGTGGAGTATTAAATTAGCAGTGGAAGACATATTCAGATTTCTCCTTTTCTCTGGCCTCATGAGTCCCCTCCTCTGCATAAAGCTGATCACTTTCTCCAACGTGGCAGCCCCTCTGGTCTCGCCTCTGCTGCTTTCACTCACTTCCTTTTGTAGAGCGTATAATGTCTGTGTGCCCCAGATATAAAGATGGTGACCAGTCTGGGGCAGTTTCCATCATCTCATATGCAGGTTGACCTACAATGAAAGCAGCTTTCTGTATAATATAGGACAACTGTATGAAATATTAATATCCTAAAAAGACTAATTTCCTCAATAATGCATGGATATGAGATAGAATACAGAAAAACCAGCATATTTAATGTTATGTTTTGTGTCTTATTGCTTCAAGTAGACCATCCAGTGGATATGTATTGTCTGCCTGCTGTCCCATAGCCTTTAGTGCTCTGTTCTTATCCAGAAAGGCCCATTTCATAAATTATAGTGTTATAGTGTTATGCAATAATTATGTTTCTCATACTGCTGTATACAGTGTACATACTTTACAGATCAGTGGTTTTCAGACTTTTTGTGATCCACATACACCAGAGGGAAAGACAGATTTTCAAGGCACACCTTTAGGCTATTCATATGTACACACAAAAAAAGTCTTTGTCGTGTGGTTGTTCCAGTAAGCCCGGAGGTCTACTCATCGGTTCAGTTCCCAGTTCCTCTAGTCCGCATGCATCCATATGAGAGTGTGAATATCAGATTAAAAGTGCTTGTGTGACTACCAAGCACTTCAAGTCAAGTAAAAAAGCATTATATAAGTACTAATAACCCAAAACAGCGAACTGTACTGCTACCTTTGGTTTATATTTAGCACTCTAGATTTCCAGGTGCCTCTTTAGTGTGGCACAATGTTAGAATTACCTATCACTTTTTCCCAACAGATAATGCACTCAGGCTACAGGTGGCTGGTGGTAAGGTGGCTGCATTCGAGCTGAAACAATGAGATAGGTAACTTCCTCCTTATTAACCTTGTCACTGTAAATCAGAGGCTTAAAGTGTCACACGGGGATAATTCACACGACCAAGCAACTGCTCAAACTGACTAGACTTGATGTTTTTTAAAGGTTTTCATTTTAGGGGTAATGAATTGCTTCATAATGTATTCGTCATAACTTTTAGTGTACTGTACTACAATGACATATGAGGTACACCTGAACCTGCCTCACAGCACAAAATTTGGGAACTGCCGCTGTAAATTATTAACATTGCTGCTCACACTTGAGCAGCTATTCACAAGCTGTAATATCGATTTATGCAATTAGTCATATTTTGAACATGTTTGATTACCCTATGCAGGACCTTGTCAGTTCTGCTGCTCCATATTCATTCAGATCTTTAATTAAAAGTACTTCTCTTGCATGCACCTTCAAAGTTGAGGGGGTTAATTCATCAGCCCAGACTTCTTAATTATTGTTGCTCTTGAAAGCAAAAGCAAATTATGCACTTGTTTATGTAAGCCTTTTAAAAATGTCAAGTACTCTCAAATCTTTGATCAGTACACACCGGCTCAATCAGTTTATGGAGAGAGTGCCCTTAACCAGTCGAAGCAGAGCTTCAAAGCTTTAGTCATACATTAATTTTAACAAGCGAGAGCCACACTGGTTGGATGAAATTATTTAACAGCTGTTAAGTTAAACTTTTAAAAGATAGTTTGACATTTTGGAAAATGCTTAATCACTTGCTTGTAGAGGAATTAGATGAACAGAGTCATAACACACTTTGTTTGCTGTGAGGCCTTTTCGATTAGCCACAAATAATAACATAAAATGGAGAGACAGCTGGTTTTGAAAGGTAAGAGCTCAATTTTTACTAGTTATTAAGTAAAGAGCAGTGAAGATGGGCAGGAAGCTGGGAAGAGCAAGAAGTGGGATGACATGCAGGAGGGAGCCTGGAGTTCAACCCAGTTATGGACTATTCCAAACTTATTCTGTTCACAAGCATCAGTGCAGACTCAGTGATGAGCGAAACATGCTGCTGCTGTCAGACAATAAGGACAAATGTACATTAAGCATGTACTAAAGGGGAACAAATCGTTTTCATTTCCACAGGCCAGCGGTTGGCTCAGCTTTTGTTTTTTGTTGAGGTATATATTTGCATTGACGTCAGTGCTGCACAGCTCCTCTCCAAGCAATCAGAACAACTGTAGTCATAACAAAGTGCTGCTTTAATTCAATCACAGCTCTATTCACACAACAATGAAACAAGAACTGCACAGGCCACTGGGACTTGAAGATGATCATTCAGGCTTTTCCTTTTGTTTGTGTCAATATTTTAGTTATTGAATGTGTTGTTCAAAAAAGACAGATTTCTTTTTTTGTAGTTTAATGTGTAGGCCTACTTTTGATGCAGTTTTTTAAAGTTACAGCGTCTGAAAAACTGATTTCTGGTAATCCCCGTAATACCTTTCTTAAGCAGGGTAATGTGGTCAAATATCTATGTTGCTATTGTTAGAAGTTGAAGTCATCCTATTGTCGTCCTATGCTCCGATGAAGTGGAGGGTTGCAGCTTAAAGGGGAGTATCCAAAAGTACTCCTAAGAGCTTGAAAAATGCAAAAAAACAGGCCTTCTTTTTCAAGCTCCTAAAACTACCCTGACCTGGATGACTGAGGACCTCCACAGACATCCAAAAGTACGGTTGACCTCCTTTGTTCTGCTGTTAAATTGAGCCCCTTTCTGTTATGTAAGTTATTTGTTTTTACCTTATTGAGCTATTTGATGTCATTTTGTTTTATTGAAATGTTCTACTTTGTCTAACACAACACAACACCATTTTGTCATGTTGTGTCAGTGTTTTCACTGCTGTGACAGGGATTTCCCAACTTTTGGGATAGGTAAAGAATGTCCTATCTTATCAAGCTGCAAACAATGATCTGTTGTTAACATGATGTCAACAGCTAGATGATCGCCAACTCATCCAAATGACTTCAACCTTGGTGCTGTGTTTGAGTCCACAGAAGTATACCTGCC
>VVHJ01000983.1:0-11580 GCA_015107715.1 Tylochromis polylepis | reverse complement strand
ATGTCTCCTCTGAAGAATCAGTCCTGAAAATTTTTTTCTACAGTGCTATGAAGAGCTTATGTACATGTACATGTAGTTTCAGGCATTAAAAGTGGAATAACTGAAATGCAGAAGTGCAGATAAGAGCCAGTGGAAGTAAAGAGACTGTAATGAAAAACTAATCTCAGCAGACACGTTTATTTAAGGAGAAATCTGCACATGGAAAGGCCCACTGCTCAGTTACTTCACAGCCAGATAAATCTGTATGAGTGTAAAACCAAAGAGAGACACACAGAGAGCCTTTACTTTCCTTCATCGTAATTTTTCTTCTGTCTGGTTTCTCGTCATCCAGAGCGAGCAGAAGAGAGTACAGCGGAATAGATTTGAACCGAGCTGGGGAGGTGTAGCCTTCACACGCTGAGACCCCCACCCACCCACCTCCCTCCCTCTCGGTCTCTCGCTCTCTCTCTCCCTCGCTGAGCGCGTGCCTCTCGGTTGGAACAGCAGCTCGTGCTGAAGTGGAAACGCACACCGCGAGCGCACTCGCTGCTGAACGGGCGGCACGAGACGCTTCCTCACCTCCATCACCACGCGTCACTTTCTTCAGTGCACGGAGGGATGCTAAACAGGAAGGCTTCACCACCGCCACCGTCATCACCGTCATCCTCATCAGCGGGAGACAGAGAGAGGAGCAGCGGCTCTCCGTGGGCTGAAAAAGTTGAAGAGGATCCGGTTTATTAAAGGAGCACCGGAGAGGCTCGTGCCCGGCGTTAACGCGGGATAATCCGCCCGGCACGGTCCGATCCTACTTTGGAGTGTGCAGGAACGGACCCGGTGCTGTGTGGGATTTGTTAACAGCGCTTTCCACGACCGTTCCGTGCACCGTGTCCGGTGCTGACTCTAACCTCCGGCGTGTTTGTTTTTCATCCACAGTTTTTTCTTCTTCTTCTTTAAACGATCGGCCCGTAATTGCTATTACTGTTATTATTAACGGATCCGGTGTTTAACCCCATCGGTGTGTGCTGGATCTGGTCTGTGGCGGTTTAACGGGATCCCCACATGTGCCAGCGGATCAATAACGGCTTCCTGACGTTCATCTGTGAACTCCCCTCATGTCACTGATGGATTTCTCCCACACCACACGCACTTAATGGATTTCTAACGGTAGTGTAACGAATCCCGGGACCGTCCCGGGTGGACTTGAGGGTTAGTTTATTGACCGACGGTAACCTCAGCCTCCTCCCCGGGGACTAAAACAGCCCGCAGGTATAAAGCAGGTGTTCACATCTGGGTTACTGAGGAAAAAGGGACGTGTAGCAGAGAAAGCGCGGTCCTTCTCGGGACCGACTAATAACGGATCACCCCCGGAAAGGTTCCCTTCGACCCCGGGGACCGACTGCCGTTTAAAACCGATATCATCTCTTCCTAACGGGGGCGAGAGAAGAGAAGTTACCGGAGGACCAGAGGAGTTCTTCTCCTTATAATATTTACCGATGAACCTGTAATGATTGGACAACCTTCATGATCAATATCTGGGTGATCTCATTGGAAGGAATGGATTGATTGATGGTGGATTTAAAAAAGGGGGAATTTTCAGCTATTTCTGTGGATTTCTGTTCCCACCGAGCGGCATCCATGTAATCAATACTATCCTGGGTTATCAATCAGTTTTAATCCAGCTTCCACCCATCAGGCTCATGAGCTGGAAAGCTGGGATCGTTTAGACCTCGTGGAGTAGCCGAGTGAATTATCTCCTCCAATAAACCCACATGCTGGCCGTAAATTATCCACTTAACCCCCCTCAGGAGAGGAAAAGAGAGAGAGAGAGAGAGCTATAGACACAGACCGAGAGAATTATTACCGTTATTAAACTGCACCTTTATCAGCAGCAAAGCAAATTTTAATTTGAAATCCATCAGAGAAAAGGGGTCAAACGGAGGCGCTTCCTCCATTTTTAACAGCAACATTAAGTTCGTGTGACACGGAAGTAACTACAATACTGAACTTTAAAGACAAGATTACAGAAGTATTCTGGTTTGGGACAAAGCCTTACAAAAAACTGTGTTGTTATTACAAATTAATCTCTAACGTGTAATTTAAAAAAAAAAGCAAAGACAAAAACTGTATTTCTTGACAAAGATCCGAATTCAAAACTTTATTTTACTCAAAATAAGATCTGAAAGTGTGCTGGTGTGACTTTGATTTGATTAAGTCTTCATGTGACTCCAAACCTGAAATGTAATCATAATAATTTCCAAGAGACTTGTAACACGTCTTAATGTCCTGTAAGTTATTATAGTCTTCCACTGTAACATTATCATAATCCCATAATAGTCCAAAAGGGATTTATTTATGGTTTATTGCAGATGTGTAAGAGCTTTAACTCAGAGCAAATTAACTTTATGCGTACCTTGGGAAAACTACCTGCCACTTTAACCCCCTTGTGTTCATTCAGACTTTGGTTGAGGGTCTTTGACTTGGTAATGTGACCGTTTTTAAAGTTCAAATTGATGATTTTCATCATCCATAAGTGACTTTAATTTACAATCTGAGAGGAAATCCAGATAAGGTGTTCTTGCTTTTACACCATAAGACTTCATTCCCAGTTTTATACCTCGTGGTGGTTAAGTGTTTAGCTTACCCAGCTGATTTCCAGTCTATGGATGGTACGCTCACTGTATAGCCACATCCTCAACGGCATACCTCCTCCGCTCCGTTCCCCTCCCCCTTCTCCTTCTCAGCCTTCACTGCTCTTGAAATCGAGCCATGCAGAATTGATTTTTTTGTTTCTGTTCACCGCAAAACCAAAACACACATGACCATCTCATTTTTTCTGGTTTTTCAGTTTGGTTGCCTGAAATGTAAGACGTGCCGCAGTGCTGATTTTTCACATCTAGGCAAAACTCAAGGACGTTCATAACAGTCCATCAACAGCAAGGTCAGAGTTCAGTTTTTCAGATATATAACTGCTGGAGTTTCATCAGCACAGACTGATAGGCTGACAGGCTGAATCAAGACTGGAATCTTTGCGACGATCAAAACACTTTCAATCACATCAAGTCCACTGTAAACAAGCTGGAGTCTGACCTGTGCATAAATGAATATTTTTTTGAATCAGAATCTGTTTATTCCACTGAACTTTGAGATTATTTCATTGCTGTTTTAGTGAAATTTTAAGCTAAATGGGACTAAACGACAGCAGCCCGGGAGCCATGCGGAACGGCCGTGGCCTTTCGGATCAGTGGGCAGAATCAGTGGTGGTCCGGCCTCGAACCACTGAGCGCCACATAACGGTGCACAAGCGCCTGGTGCTGGGCTTTGCCCTCTCCATACTCACCCTCATTATCGTAACAGCAGTAGCTGTGGTGCTCAGCGTCCAATTTGAGGCCTGTGGTGCACGAGATCATGATGGAACGACAGGAGAGCCGAGTTCCCGAGGCCCCGGCGGGTCTGCAAAGTTGAATGGAGGCAGAGGGGAAAGGACGGGGGAGAAAGGGGATGAAGAGGTGGTCCAGCCATGGAGAAACTCACGATTACCGGGCTCGGTGAGGCCTCGGCACTATGACTTGAGGCTCACCGTCTACATGGACAACTTCACCTTCTCTGGAGAAGTCAGCATCGAGCTGGAATGCATCAATGCCACCCGTTTCATTGTGCTACACGCTGATCGCTTAGAGGTATGTTGGCGCTCTGTGACAAATCAGGACAGGATATTTTTGTTCACAGTGAGGTTAGTGATAATTTAAAATCAAGCATATAGCAGTCTAGAGCCCAAGGAGTCCTGAGAATGGTCACTTTTTACAAACTGAATGACCAACATGCTCGGGGTTGTCCAAAATTTTAGGCCTGGTTCAAAATCTACTTAGGCACAGACCCACCCCAAATAATCAGACCTGTTCCAAAATGCAATCAATTAGACTTCGAAAAAGAACCCAAACACCAAATATAAGCTCCTTTAACTGATGATTACAGCCCAGAGCTTTCCTCAGCATCACTTGACAGAGCTGCATGTGAGCATGAAAAAGTCCAAGTTTGGATTTTTAGCCTGCCAGATCCCAAACACCAAGTTAAACTGAGCCTGTGTTAGAATAGCGAACCATCTGCTGAATTTACAAAGAAGCAAGAGCGTTTACCTGCACGCTGTACCCCAGCAGTATCCTCCCCACAGCCAGCCTGAGTATTTCCAGTGTTGTGTGAAAAAGAACAACCTTGGATCAGGTACCAACCTGCTTCTGAGTTTTGACTTCATGAGTGAAAATACCTCTATACCTTTCTTATTCACAACCTTTTCTAATGCACAGCAGATTATAACATTAAACCTTTCTCTGCACTGCACTTGAGACATTTAATGCTACTTACACAACTCTAGACTTTCAGTGCTCTGAAAGAAGTTGAAATGTGACACCTTTTAAAGCTGAAAGAGCACTAAAGAATTTACTTTTCCCTCAGCCTGTTCATAGTATTAACAAATATGATGGACATTACTTCAACGTACCTCTTGCCTCAAAACACAGACATGGAATCATAAATTAGTTTGAATCCATTCAGGTATGACTGAACCCCCAAACCTGAGACCCACACCAGTAACAATAAGACCCTGATTGATGCAATTAAGCTTAATGGAACAAATTTACATCTTTGGTACTGGATCAGGTCTTGGCTGTAAAGACCTCTACATCGTAGTCCAGACTCAACAATTCTCGAATACTAGACGTACTACAGTTAAATAATAGTTAAATAAACTCAACGTTATGAAATGGGCAATGTTGGACTTTTGGTAAATTAGTAGCTATATTGGCCGTGCATTGGTTGCTGTTGGTTACGGCTGTTTTTGTCTACAGCATATTCACTAAGCTACAAAAAACGGAGATCAGTACTAATATTGCATCTCGTTACTGCAGCTGAAGTCTCCGGTTCCTTGAAATGTCAGCAGTACTATTCCTGGCCAGTTTTAAATCGGGTACTTTTTTCTTTCAGGCATGATTAAACTCTTGGAGATTTACAACTTTCTTGAGAGGGTGGTGCAGCAAAAGCCTTCTGAGCCTTTAAAATGATAATGGTTACACCCGTTGGGAGTCCGAATGCCCCAATTTAATGAGTATTTCTGAATTTCTATTTGCTGTTCTTATATGAAATTTAAGATAGTAGGCAGCTTGGCAGAATTGAATTGGATTCCAGCAACCCCACCCCTAACTCTAACCTTCACCAGATTAAGTTAGGTTCTAATTTACCCCATTATGTAGAAGTTTATTTTATTTATTCATTTATTGTTATTAACATCTTTTTTGGCATACTCAAATAGAAATCTTCTAACAGAAGACCTGTAGCCAAAATGCATGTGAAGGGAGTTGATGTAAAAGGTAACATCTTCTCGTTTCAACTCTAATAGTGGAATCAGAGATTCCTGAGTGCTGACTTGTTTGAGATAAAACTGGATGATGTTTAGACTAAACATGTTTGCAGTAACTTATTTGCAGGTATAGCAGTCATGTTACTGAGAATGGTCAGTGGTGAGTCATGATCTAATTACTGTTGAATCAAGCTCTGTACAAAGTCTACATCATGAAACGGAGATTGGTACGGTGCAGCCTGTTGATATAGATGTTTTGATCTTTTGATTATGTTCCAAACAAAGCTCCTTGTTTGCATCCAGTGGTCTGCTCTGTGCTGAAAGCATCCCGATGGTTTCTAACAAAGAATGTTTATTTCCAGATTTGGCCTCGGAGGTTTCTTTAACGAGGCTAATTAACCGTCAAAGTTGCTGTTTCAGCCCAATTTCAGAGACAAGTGTGTGGTGAGAGAAAGCCTCAGAGAAACGCCTGAGCAACGTGATTTTTCAGGCCGGTCATCTCGGCTAATGTGAGAGAAGGATAAATCTGTCTAATTTGGGCAGAGGCCAATTAAAAACCCTGCAGCCCCTTTTGTGTTTGTGTCAGAGCACACTGTGAATTAAGAGGTGCTGTCGGGTGCCAGGCAGGTCTCCTAAGGTATCCTCAGAGTTAATGCATTATGGAAAGAAAAAAATGTCAAGATGTTGAAAGACCAGAAAACAGAAATGTGAATAAAAATAGATGCAGCTGGTAGCAAGGGGAGGGATAAACACTCCTGAAAAGAGAGCTTAATTTACAGAGTCAAAGAAATGTCACAAGTACAAAATGGATTCAAGATTTAGCAAAGTAGAAAACACAGTGAAGGTTTTCAGTCTAGAGATTTCAGCTGACCATTTTCCCCAGCTTGCCAAACACTGTCAGTTCTTATCCAGATTTCAGTCCCTCCAGACAGCCAATGATTTAACTTCATGTCAAGTAAAATTAACATGCAGGCGCGCCTTCCATTTGGCTAATTTATTCCTCCTCCAGTCCTCCTTCCTACATCCTCTGATTGTGACCTGGAAATGGTTGGATGTTCCAATTGCTTAAATGCACCACAGAGGAGATGAAGTGATGAGGAGCTCAGAGTGCAGAAACACAAGCGTGTCCCACGGGGAAGTTTTCAACACCCTTTGAATTGCAATGCCTGTACAGTAGTCAGTAAAATCTGACACATCATGCCCATTCAAGCTGGGAGGGATGTGATATCTGGATTTTATATATTTGATTTTATTGCTATTTTTTTTCTCCAATTACATCTTGGATCATAACACTGAAAGCCACACAGCTCCTTTATCTTTGGTATGTGATGATATTGACTCACAACAGGTGTTCATATACGCACCACCTGCTGTGTGTCATTGTTAAAAGAGATGAAGGCTATGGCTTTACAGTGTGTTGAAGTGGTTAATAGTACAACCACTTCAACACACCGTGGTTGCTAAAATGGTTGTGTAGCACAATACACTTCTATTTGAAGTATGTGAAAATAACATGCAATCACTTATACACAATTATACTAGTTAATTGAAAACATAGTTTGTGTTGGAATATAGCAGCTAAAATTAGTTGCGTTCTTTTAATCTGGTGTTTCAGCTGAGTGAGGGCAGCACAACTGCTGATAAAGGAGAGCTGTGTGAACCTTATGAAAATGAGCTCAGGATTTTCACAACTGTGACAGGTTGTAGTTGAGTCCACTTTGTTATGTCAACATCAAGATGTAGAGGAGGTTGTGACCTGTTTAGGGTTACAGTTGGGTCAACCTAATGATAGCCTTAGACTTTAGGGGAATGGGATTGTTGTAACAGAACTGTAAAGAGTTTGATTTGGAAGGTTCTAGTTCCTGACTCTAGGCTTGTTTAGCAAGTGTCTAAAATATAGCCCTAACCTCATGCCTTTGGGGTTCATTGCTGCCCTGGTGCATGTTAACATGTTAAAAACAGCACTTTAAATACATTTTTAATAAAGACTAAGTAGTTAGGGATTGACATGGGGAGTGATGTTCCCTGTGTGTTGTATTTGAGGATATATCTATGCTTCAGTGTTCTTTGAATATGGCTTGAATTGTGTAGAACGACGTAGTCTTTTTATATGACTCACTCCTCCTGAAAGTTTCTGGAGGGTTAAAAGTTAAAATCTCACCCAGTCAAATATCTGTCCAGCCTTTTGGATTGCAATCTGCTATTGCAGAGTGGAACAGTGGTTCAGTCTGCTGCCTCACAGCAGGGTTCAAATGGGTTTGGATCCACCATTTGGCTGGGGTGTGTGGTCTGTGTGGAGTTTGTATGTTCTCTGTGTGAATACTCCATTTTCCTCCTACAGTGTAAAGACATGCAGTTAGTGGGGTTTGGTGTGTTAGCCCTGTGACCTGTCCAGTATGTACCCCATCTCTCATCGTATGGCAGCTCTAATAGGCTGATGGATTGATGGATGATGCTGATGGTAAAAGGAGTGACCGAACTTCACTTTTTAGCCTTACCAAGTTTTAGTAAAGGGTCTGTAGTCCATTCCAATTTCATTGTGAAAAAAAAATATCTACAGTACGATAAAGTAGGAGTATAAAATATTTTAGGGTATATCTTCTTTTAGAGTACATATTGATATTTTCATTGGGCCGTGTTTCAGTAATTGAGGGTTAAGTTTAAGGCCAACTATTACTGGAAAACTTCTATCTGAGGCCCATTGGTGTAAAGCAGAAAGCCCTCCCTAATAAGAACGTGAGCTTCCTGCACTTCCTTGTTGTCCAATCTCGGGGTGTGTTTAGTGTCAAAGGGGTCATTAACACTGGGAGACTTTTTAGACCTCACTGGTTTCTCCAGTCAGGTGTAGATCACAGAGTGTTAATGAAATATGTTTTAAAGCCATCTTCACCAACTTTGTTCAACTCCAGAGGCTCCACAGATTCTGTACATTGACCCATTTTTTTGATATATTTTACAGTCAGTTTCTATATTTTTTTTGATGACTAGTTGCCCTCTCTTCAAAATGATTTTGCAGTGAGGGAGGACGCCATGTGTGTTAAAAAGAGTTCCTCCCCTTGCATCTCTCTGTCACATGAGCACCAAGTGAAAGTGAGATGTAAGGAAGATACAAGCATGATGAAAGCGAGCAGCCACATTAGCTAAATAAAATCCACCCCAGGCCCAGTGTTACTCTCTTTTAGCTGAGAAATCAAACCCAGCACCAACAAACAAACAATTAAACATTTGTTTGAGCAGAACATTTGAAGGCATCTCAGAGCGTGCCGCTGCGTCAGCTGACTCATCAGAAAAGCCTGAAAAACATCCTTTTAATCTCCATTGTTTCCTCTCTGTGTCAGCAGGCTCTGTTCGTATTGATCTGTTCTTTCATCAAAGGACACACACACACACACACACACACACTGTGTTTGATTGGCTTAGGGTCGCTGATGTGTGACAGTGGAATGACCTAAAGGTTCCAAACTGTTCCCGCTGCTGCGGGCATGTTCCCATCATGCACTGCTACTCATCCATGTTTATAATGATGACTAATTGAATTCATTTTAATTAATTATTTGATCCACACAAGGAATTTGGTATAACTTCAGGGTAAAATTACCAAGAGAAAGGTGCCACTGAGTAATGCACAAAGAGAGTAAAAGCTAAAATGAAACACATGTTACTTAATGAGGTGGAACAGAAATTGTGGCCTTCTACTTGTTCTTTGAGCTGTGTAAACCCCAAAATGTGAACTGCCTTCAGGAAATAGCCATATGCATACCCTTTAAAATCTAACATGACACATGTTTTTACAAAGTATATTATTCAATAGAAATGACTTGTATTACAACTTTTATTTATGCACCACTTCTAAATTTTTTTTTTATTATTTCATTTTGACCAGCTATTTCCATGTGTTTTTATGTGCTGTTTGGTTAGGCACCAAATGATGCATGCTCTTTGGAGACTGGTGACTTGTCCAGGGTTTACCCTGCTTTATGGCAGCAGGGATAGGCTAAAGCCTCTGTGGTCCAGAACTGGATAAGGAAACAGTCACACAGGCGTAGAAACTGGTCAGTTACCCCCTGGTCACCACCAGTTGCTTGGGAAAAATATGTACAGTATTTCCCAACCAGTTGGCAAGTGGTTACAAGAGGATGCTTGCTATTGGTGGGTGAAGCTGATTGCAAAGAGGTACACTGTGCTGTATTGTAGATCTTCTCACTTTGGTCATTAGTAGAGTGGTGCAGTTGTCCGTAGTTTGCTTGTGTTGGTTTCGGGAATATTGTGTCACATTTCATAGTTTCACTACTGCTCAGGAGTTAGGATGTGTTTTAGACAAGCCCACAGCTTCTGTGCAAGCTATGGGAGACCGTGGCAATCCACTAGTAAAAGCAATCGCAAGGAGGTTTTTGTTGCAGCACCCTCTTTGTGACTGATTTCCCCTAGCAACAGTCAGCAAATGTCTATAAACCACCTGTGTGCTCAGTTTAGCAGTGCAATACCGTACAAGCCCTCCGTCTGTTAAGTCCTACAAACTGCCACTTGCATCAGTAAAACCAAGAAAGAATGTTTTTTAAGACTTTTAATAGCTGTGTAAACTATTTGATAAAAAAAACTTGTATTTAAATCTCCAAAAATCATAACAATCCTTACTATTGATTTATGCATTCTGGCTGCCTGCACACTTTGTTGAGACTCATTGCATTTCTGTGCACTGTCAAATAGTATGACCTCTTTATGTGCATTTTCATATTTTGATTTACGATGTCCATATACTGTACATAGTCTGAAAAGTGGGCCTCACCCAGCAATTATAAACAAATGCTTTTGAAAATACTCATGTGTATTTCAAAGCCAAGAGCCTTTGTATAAGACTAAATAAGTAAGCAATTAAGTTAAATGCCAAAGGATGAGTGGAATTTATTTCAACCTGGGATATTTACCAGTCATTCCACTTTCTGCCCATATTGCTAGGGTTCACATTTACCAATGGATGATGTTATATTATGTATGCAAACAAGCCAGTATGCATGGATAAATACATAAATATGCAGGCTCATTAGGTCAGGCGGCAAGTATTCCCAGAAGGAGAATTCGAATACAGTCAGCAAAATGGCCACTCAGATAATTTCTGGTCTTATCTTTAATCTGCCTGAAAACAAACATTTAAAGTATTTAGATAAGAATTTGTTGTTGTTTTTTTTTGTTTTTGAAAGTTGCCATGTTAGTTAAAGTTGGAACCAAATTAATGGAACAGACTGCAAATCATGGCAGATGTTCTTGGTGAAGCACTTTATTGTCACAGTCTGGCAAAGCAGACTGTATGAGGTGAGATAGTGGACCCAAAACGCAGACACGAGAAGACGAAACTTAACCAAAAAAAACACTGTTTATTAAAGCCGGGAAAATAAATGCAAACAAAAGGCAAGGCGAAACAATAAGGAACTAAACATGAACCTAAACTGGGTGAACTAGAACTGAACATGAAAAAACCTAGATATGAATACCTGTCATGGCATGACAGACCTGGACATGAAACATGGGGTGGGAATGACAGACGACCTGACAATGAACAAAGGGAGACAGAGGACTTAAATGCACACAGGAGGTAATCAAAGGGAGTGGAAGCACATGAGGGAACAGCTGACATGAATAAACATAACGACTGCACAGGGAAAGTGTAAACCTAAACACACTGAACATAGAAACACAGGACTCCTACAAAATAAAACAGGAAACATGAGACGTAGCCCTGACAATATGAACTAGACAACATGAGACACGCAGACATGAGACACATGAAGGGCAAGGGAGACTAAAACACAGGGGTACAAGACACAAGGGAACTGGAAAATAACTAACACAACGTAACCAAGGCACAAAATGGAAATAAACTAGAAAACCTAATAACTAAACATAGGCCATAACATTAATATATAACTAAACTCAAAATGCTGGGTCAAAAGACCCAGGATCGTCACATGAACATCACAGCGCCTTCACATGTGGGTAAAAGCCTTAGATAAAATTTTTTAGAAATGTATCAGAGAGCCCTCATGAACAGAGAGACAAACTGAATGGGCCCACACATCAAACTCTGAGTGTGAGTGTGCAGATGTTTAGGACCTACCTCCAGCTCAGAACACACACTCAAGCCTTAGTGGACCAATATATAGCACTGTCACTGAGGAAACATATACAAGTGTAAGTCTATCAGGAAACATCAAGTCCCTAAAGGGAATTTTGAGCTCCTCTAAAACCTGTACGCC
>VVHJ01000981.1:0-18986 GCA_015107715.1 Tylochromis polylepis | reverse complement strand
GGGGGGGGGGGACAGAGACTGAAGGGATTGTGTCTCGGTGGACCTCCTCCAAGGGAGCAATCCAATACTGTAAACATGCCACCTACTCTTAACCTGGAAGGGACGACTCCCAGAGGCACTGAGAGATGGTTTTAGCAGAGGAGTTCATGAGGTCAGAGTCCACCCTGACAAGTTGTTCTTGGAGCTCTTAGAGAGATACCTAATTCTTTATAATTAGATATCTTCTTATGAATATGCAAAACCTGTAGTTAAGGGACGTTTTGGGATCTGTGCTACCTGAAGTTTTCTTGGTTCTATTTGTAGTCAGCTGGTCTGAGCTTTATCAACCAATGTTGCCTGCATGTCACCAGCTCATGTGGTGAACAAAAAGGGGAAGGCATTTGGTGATATTTGGTCATTTGGTATCTTCTGATTAGTGCCGCATGTGTTGAAAAAGGACAGCTACAGACATCATTCCAACCTGAGTCTTCCACCACTCAGGTGCAAGTTCATTTTAGCACATACAGCCACTCACACTAAAGATGAGCTAAAACTGAGGTAGGCTAACTTTAAAAAGTACAAGGAGCAGTTATTGTAGACCTTCCAAGTTAAATTACAGCCATAACTCCAAGGAGTTGCTCACATCAGGTGCAACTCAGGGTTCCATATTTTAGCCAAAGATACTTTGACTATAATAACATATTTAAACTAGATGTCTGCCTGTAACACTCTAGCTTGCAAATTAGGTATAACTTACAGTCAGCTGAATGATTCAGTTGGAACGTTTCTTCTTTAGGACAACTTTGCCTTTGCCATATGTTTGTGCTACTGAAACCACCAATCTGGAAACAAGCATTGGTTTTATTTGCCAGGATTTCTTGGCACAGAGTGAGAGGCCATATTCCAGTTTTGAGAACATATATCCATTACCGGTGCCAGTGTTAGAGAAGTGATAACTTCCGTCAAAAAGCCTCACATCCCAAATTTCAAGGGCTTTGGAACATTTTCAGTCAATTCATGAAACATTTTTTTTTTCAGTTCCTGTAACTTGGCAATGGCCAGCTATCATCTCACAGGCTCAATTTGTTTATTTGTTTTTGCCTGGCCCCATACGCTTTTTTGAACATTTCCATCACAAAGCAGTAAGATGCTTTTAACACATTCACTTGCACATTTTTATTTTTTTTATTCTAGATGAATGGCTCAGCTTCAACCCAAAAACAGTCCTGTCATAAAAATGCATGAAAATAGAAGAAAGAACAGAAGGAAATGTAGATGTAACAGGAAGCAGAAATATGCCTACACAAAAGTGTGAGCACATAAATAAGCAAAACAATGAGCAGCTATTACTGTAACAAAGATGAGACCCACAGTGTAAAAACAACCCCAAAACAATGCAGGATTAGTTCAGAACTCATTCATAAAAAGGGCAATTCTGATTATTATTAATATTACTATTAGTTTGTATAGACAGTCCCTATCCAAAACATGGTGTGCCGAGGGAGCAGATTGTGGCTTAATGCTTTCTGAAGAATTGCTCATGCAAGCATTTGTAATGAGACAGCAAAGACAAAAAGATAAATTAAATGAGATAAAATCATAAAAACGATTCTGTACATTTGTCCAACAATCTTTGCGAGCATTTTAGAGCACATGTGCGAGTTACACTGGGGGTTTAAGAGACACACTGATGTCAGTCAATGTGGTCGCAGAGACAGCATACCTTTGTGTGTATATGCATGCCCCTCCACTACACACAGAGTGGAGCAGGCAGCAGTCAATCTACAGGGAAACACAACAGTAACATAGAAAAAGTTTCCCACTGTTAACTTCAGAATCAAATTTGAAATCCTTCTTCTCAGATAAAAGGTCTTGAATAATCAGCATCCATCTTATCCTAAAGACCTCATAATACCATATCATCCCAATAGAGCACTTTGCTCTCGGACAGCTGGATTACTTGCTGCGTTCAGCTTTCAGGCATCGCTACTGCAGAGCCAGCTCCCAGTTTGGATTCCAGAGACAGACACCCTCTCTACTTTTAAGATCAGGCTTAAACCTTTCCTTTTTGATAAAGTATATAATTAGGACTGGATCAGGTGACCCTGAACCCTCCCTTAGTAAAGCTGCAATGGGCCTAGGCTGCCGGGGCTTCTCATGAGGTATTTTTTTCTTCACTCATCTCTTTTCACTATGTGTTTATACACCACTCTGCATTTAGTCATAGTTACTATTAATCTCTGGTTCTCATCCACAGTGTGTCTTTTGTCCTGTCTCCTTCGTCTCACCCCTAACCAGTCACAGCAGATGGTTGCTCCTCCCTGAGCCTGGTTCTGCCGGAGGGTTCTTCCTGTTAAAAGGGAGTTTTTCCTTACCACTGCCGCCAAATGCTTGCTCATGTCATGTGATTATTGGGGTTTTCTCTCCATTTTATTATGGTCTTTACCTTACAATATAAAGCAATTTGGGGCTATATAAATAAAGTTTAATTGAATAATATGAGAGCTGCTTTTCCAAACTGCATCAAACTGGGCATTGCATCCACTTACTCATGTCCCCAAAAATAAGCCCACCAAGTTTGAACAGTTCTCAAGATAGGCAAAGAACAGATGGATGGACATACAGAGATTTCTGGAATTATCAGTATGATGAAATTTTAAAGAATAATTAAAACATTTTCAGAAACGCTAACAAACTTTTTGTACATAATGAGTCTCTTGGTTGTGTTTCATTGGTTAATTTAGCCAGGTATCCGTGACCTTTGTTTTGCTGAAAAAGATGCACCACACTAAAACCAGAAGCATCTGTCCAAAAAGCTTTCCCCTTACACAGCAAGAGACTGTGAAAAGAGGGGGAAAAAACAAGGGCCGTTTATGTGAGGCATACTAATTATGCCTGTGTGACTATGTGAAAAAGGAAGGCTCTACAGATTGTGAAACAAGTTCCATTTGCGGTGATAAAAATCTGTTAATCTGGCTGTGTCAGCCCCTCTCTGTGCATTAGCCCCATTCATTTCCCTGAAGGACCTCTGGAGTGGGGTAACACTCAGGTCTACAGCTTACTTACACTCAGAGGGAACCAGATGTTTGAGTTGATATACTCGCTGCATTTGAGTAGTAATCCCCCTTCACCGTATCATTGTAGCTGACATCGTCTTTCGCCAGCAGGCACACATTTCGCACAAACAAAACATCAGCAGCAATAAACGTAAAGCCCTAATCAACACACAAATGTCAACAATCAGACTGCTCCAATTATTTAGTGTTGATTTTTGAATGAGATGTAACTGAAACTCAGTTTGTGTATAGAAAACTGACTGAAGCTGGCGCTTGTGCAGATGGGCAAGTGTCAGTGAGAAGAGGTCAACCCAGGTCACAGGGCTTGAACAGAAATGTGTGTGTGCAGTAGCATAAAGCCCTTGCTCTGGCCCTGTAGCCTTTTTTTCCAGCCTGCAAAATGTGGAAAAAATGTGCAGAGACTCCAAGCATGTAGTGCCAGAAACACTGAACCAGGACAAACACATAAAAATCCATGGCTCCATTAGCCATGTTCAAGCTTAGCCTGGCACAACTTGGTTTGGTTGACTTTGGCAGTCGAAAATGGATTTCAGTACAACAGCTGCACATAAAACAAATTCCAATTCACAGTCTCTCGTTGTTCTGTGTATTAATGTCTCTCTGTGTGTAACAGTGACAATGCACATCATGCATAAGTTGCCTGTGAAGTGTGCTGTCTGTAAGTATGACATCACCCAAGTATCCTCTTATTACAACTTGCAATTACAATGCAGCAAGGCAAGGACTTGATTTTAGTGCAAATGCAGTCCCGCAGCTGTGACAGTTTACAGTGTAACAGTGTGAAGAGTGGATCTAATCAGAGAAGGGAGGAATGTGACATCTCACCCTTAACCATGACCTTATGCAGTCACTGTAGGGGCCTTATCTGATTGGTCTGTCTGGCACGTAATCATTTCCAGAACCCAAAGAAGGGCCGCCAAACACTGGCAAGATGGGAAAGCAGAGAGAAAAGAGAGCAAGAATGAGATGTTTGAAAGTATGATTGCTGCACAGTTGTGCAAGCTGTTAGTGGTGAAATCCCCCTCAAATCAAGCCACAATAATATGTGAACGATATACAGAGAATAATGCTCAATGTCATGAAATAGTGACGGAACAACCCATAAAACTCCAAAATAGTCAACTTTCCAATTAATTCTGAGCCTGTGAAAATAAAGGAAGTGTATACAAAAAAAGGAGAAAAAAAAGACTTCAATTCCTACGCGCTTAATGGAATAGTAATCACTAATGATGTTAATGTATACAGTTTTTGTAAACCAACTTAATTAAAGCTGAACGTTTGTGTAGAGGTGCAAAATTACAAAAATTGTATTTTTGTAGGTCAGAGACCTCCCAGAACCCTGTATCCACTCAGGACTAGTATTGCCTGGGGACTGTTAGGAATTTGTAATAACTGCAGATCTCGTCTGATCTTAAGCCAGCTCGAATATGTCATGTCTGCAGGAGCGTGTCGGTAGTACGGAGGGGGGGGGTGACTATGTTATCCTCTACACTGTGTACTTCTTTTATTCCCAAGACCACTGTTATGGGATCTTTGTTAAAAAGGTTGAGCACTTTAAGTGCAAATTGAGGAGGATTTGCTACACAATGTGGAATCCAGTGCACAGACAGAAGAAAGAAAGTTACACATAGGCAGTGCAATTTAACATTTGGAAGTTTTGGAGGATTTTTCTCTATTTAAACAACTTACACAGAAGCCTATAATTGTACGTATATTTAAGACTATTGCTGGTGACCATAGTCAATTTGAGTGAAAGACTTTGCTCATTCCAGGGGAATGCACAGTTTGAAACACAAGCAGGATCATGAATTTCAGATGACCCAAACAGAGACTCCAAAGGCAGACTGAGCTAACAGAAAGCAAACCTTTAATCAGGTTGATGCAGAAATCCAAGACACAAAAATGTAAACAGGAAATCAACTGACATGAAACACTTCAAGGGAAACCTGAAAACACATGAGGGAACAGACACTCCAACACAAGACAACGTGAGTCAGGACTATTCATACATACACTGGGGCCAATCAGGGAGAGTGGCCCCAGCTAACGCCATAACGCCAAGGAGTTAAGTTGACTCATGTGTGAAGGCCAATATTAGCCTAAAGTACAGTGGCCCTGCAACACCTGCAACTTGCAGTGTTCCAGTGGGTTTGACCTCTCAGGGCCACCGTACTAAAGTCATCAATAATTTTAGATGAATTCTGAAACCATGCTGCAGTGCTTTGTTCATAACGATCGCCTCAAAGCATTTTAAGTTCACTATTTCCAACTGACTTCTTAAAAGTGATAGACAGTGAGGCTCATGGGTATTGTAGTATTTATTAGCATCTGTGCCAACATAACGAGAGCTATGAGAGGTCAAGGGGCATTACTTCTCAGAGTTAAAATAATCAGATTTGTTGGCCCCCGCATGAACCTGTAATATAAAAAAAATTATTCAAAGGGCTCTGGTGGTTGTTAATGAGCATTGAGGAATGCCCTCAAAGGAAAAATATACCCTTTTCCATACAACAAAACAACAAGATGTGTGGGGAACGTGGTTTTAATTAAGGAACACGTCAACAGCATGAGACTGAGGAAACCATCTGTTTCTGTTGTTTTTAGGAACAACGTAATAAGCCACCACAGCTAATTTGCCAGTGGTATAATGATGTTTAAAAAAGCAACCTATTTTAAGCTGATAAAAAAAAATCCATCAACAGAACATGTATGAATCCAAGCCTGTAATTTACAATAAGAGGGTGTTTTATTTTTTCAATTTTCCAAGATAACAAAAAGACTTGACTGCCACGACACTAGTGTTTGCATTTGTCACAATGAACTGAGGCTTTGCACAGTCTTCCTGCTGCATGCCACACTCCTAACAGCCACTAAGTCACTATTAAACAGCACACTTGCAACAATTCCTCACTCTTCCTGTCTCGCGAACTCTCCCTCATGCACACAAACACACGTTGCTTCTCTCTATATAAATTTTTACACATCCAGTAGCATAGACGCACACACATCCACTTCTTCAAGAATGACAATGTGGTTCCAGTAGGTCATGGTATTTGTACATCTCTCTCACAAACACATACTCACTCACTCACACACACACACACGTGTACAGCAGCAGTTTGTCTGCTAGTCTTTATCACGCCCTGCAGTTTAACCCCTTCTAATCCCTTCAGAGTGGCAGCGCTTTATGGTCAATTCACACTCTTTCATGCTTTTTTTGTGTTGTATTTCCTCTCTGTGTAGCCTCAAGAGTAATCCTCTCAGCTGCTGTGGCAAAACATGAGGCACGTGTGGAACACACTCATCATACACGGTGGCAGTGACATGAAGAGCACAGTGATATACTGCAGTCATACAGCGCCGGGTGTTGACGTGCAGTGACGTGAACAGGTGTGATTGATTTCAGCTATACCTCACATAAAAGCTTCTTTTCTTTTTAGGTTTTCCAGCTACTTTTGGTTCTACATTTAAAGCTGTTCAACAGAAAACTGCAGCAAATTAAAGTGCAGCAAGAAATTCTGATGCTCATATTTTTTTTTACCGGTTTAGTTCTTATGTGCTTCTGTTTTATTATAATTAGTATTTCCATCACATTTACTTCACAAAAATGTCTGCAATAATGTTTTCTCAAGCCTCAAATTACAGTTCACCTTTGTTTTCTCTCAGGTGTGTTGGGTTTCAAGAGCCCAGGCATCATGTTGCCTGTTTCTTATTTGCATACAGTTGAAGTCTAGGCTTCCTTATGTGAATCAGGGGCATTAGCCTTGACATGAGGCAACTGGAAACTTCTAAAGAAATTGTATATGAACACTGATCCAAAATAAAAAACGATTTAAAGCTTCTTGATTTATTTCTCACTTCAAATGTTTTCGGAAACACAAGCTGCAAATATGCTGGTTTCACTTTAACATCCAGGAGAGGGGGTTCTTCCAGTCAGGGGCAGCTAAGTGTTTGCACAGTTGCAGGAGATTGTATAAGTCCGGAATTTCAATCAAAAACAAAAATGTTCTCAGCAGCAAGCAATTGGCGACTGTAGGAAGGAAAAACTCCCTTTAAACAGGATGAAGAAACCTCTGGCAGAAACAGGCTCAGGGAGGGGCAGCCATCTGTCCAACCAGTTGGGGTTGGGGGGGTTGAAGACAAGACAAAAGGATCAAATGGCAGAAAAAAACAAAAAATAAAAACAAACATGATCAGACACTTGTATCTTTATTCCAGCCACAACGTCAGTTTTGGCGTGTGCTACTGTTCTCAAGGGCAACAGCAGCAGATGTAATGAGCCCTTAAGTGTGTTAATAAGGTGAGGAGTCAGTATGATGTCCCACCAGAACAGCTCCAGTGTTCAGTGGAATTGATTTTCTAAGACGCTGGAGCTCTACTGGGGCACCACCATTTTCTCAAACCCAAGGCACCACTCCCATTATGACAGAAATATTTTATCATAGGATAAAGGTGATCACAGAAATCAACCTGATATTTAGTTTGAGGGGCAATGGATGACATTTTTAGGCTCATTACTTAAATATTTATGATTGGTTTAAAAGAAAAAAGTCAAAAAATCCAAGACAGACTTGACTGAGAACTTTACTAATCATGAATTGTACACACAAGACACACATAGTTGCCGTTATACACAAAGTGAGAGGAAGAAACATGGAGCTGAATTCCTCCAGGAGCACACAGGGAAGCCAGTCAACTACATCAGCACACAGTGGGAAAATGAAATGTTGTGTTCAACAGCCACATAAACTGTTCAGTTTCCTCAGTTTCACAAGAGGAAAGAATTTGAAACAGTGTGTGGAGACGTGAGGCATGAAACACACACGCGCACACACACACACACACACACACACACACACGTGCACACCAAACACTCAAAAACAAACCCCACAGTTACACACACAAACACACTGACTCAAACACACACATAATATTTCACACCAGCAATTTCACAAAACCACATACATAAACACTCAGCTGCTCCGACTGCTTACACACAGGCAGACGCTGGTACGAACACACGCGCGCGCGCTGAACACAGATGTGCACGTTTGCAGCGAACGGCTCCATTTCTCTCATTAGGGAGAAGGAGACGCCTGCAGCAAAGCCTCCTCTATTCAGTCTGCTGAGATCTCTAAAACCAACAGTACTAGTCAGAGAGAGGAGGGAGGAATAAAACAGTCTTACACAGCATCTACGTTACAAAAACAGATGAGGTGGCTGAAGGGAAGAAGAACTGCCGTCATAAGAAGGGTGGCGCGAACACGCTTTGAGCAGTGTCTTTGGGGTATCTCAAATTTAACGATTTCAATTTAAAAAGTGTGACAGTTCATCTGGAATGTAATGAGAGGCCAAAGCAAAGAAGAAAAAAGGAGGTTAAGATTACAAATCACTAAACCCCACCCCAAGTGCTTGCTCAAAGGAAACTGGTGGGTTTCTCTCTCTATAATACTCTGTGGTCTCAGCCGTTGCCATATGAAGTGCCCTGAGATGACTTATGCTGGCAGTATTTAATTCAAGACCACTATATAAAAAAAAAGACTGCTATTTCCATTAGTAGTAATATATATTTGGCAGAATGGCTCTCTTCGGGGACCTACCTGCCTTTCCGTATGCATATGTGGGAAGCATAAGTCAGGAGGATGAGGACACCTTCCTGCACTATTATGTGCATAAATGGAAAGTTTGAGGTGGAAAGAAGAGCAGTGAGACCCCAAGAATCCCAGAACAAAACAGGCTGAACAGCAGATCTCAGATTTGCCAGTAGGATGTGTAAATGAGTGTGATATATTGAAGTGAACAACAATGCTGCATTAAAGTTAGAAACATGATGTCTTTTATGCTTTTTGAACAACAGCAGCCAAGATCGGGATGGGTTCATTTGCCAATTTCTGTGCCTTTTGTTTTACCTTTTAAGGAATCCAACCATTAAATTTGGTGGAACAGCTGATAACAACATATCACTGTCCACTGCTTTTAGTCATATGGAAGTGAAAAAGACATCTAGAGGTCTATTAAAACTATTTATTTGTTAAGATTTAACATTTTTGAGATCAAGTTTTTATGCTACACATCCTATAGGATTAAGATCATCAAGAGATTTTGTCAGAGAACAGACTGGGTGCAGATCAGAGCTAAAGCCAGGTCCAAATGGGCGGTACATCAAGTCACGAAGCAAAGACACAAGTGAGCTCACTCAACATTGTATAAATAACCAGAGGTATGAAATCTTGCCGCGTGTTTGCACATGAATCCAACAGCCTAAAATGAGGATGCTTTCTTGTGAAACAGTAAAGAGGCACGATGAAAAAAGAGACATTACCTGCACTTGTACATGAAACCGCAGAAGTCTTTAAACTCTCTATGTGTTTATACACCACTCTGCACTTAATCATTAGTTATTATTAATCCTGTCTTCCTCGCCTCATCCCCAACCAATCGTAGCCGATGGCTGTCCTTCCCTGAGCCTGGCTCTGCTGGAGGTTTCTTCCTATTAAAAGGGAGTTTTTCCTGCTGGTGTGGCTACAAAAGTCAACTGTACTCACACAAAACCAAAGGCCAAGACTACATGAAAGCAAGTCTCAGAGAGTTTGAAAAGTATGTTGAGACAAGGCTCGAGTACTGCAGGATTTGAAAAAAAAAAAAAGTTTTAAAAGTGAAATCCAAACATGACGTTTACGAGTTGACTTCAGATTTCTATCTACCTGCAACCCCAAAAGTGAGCCTATAACACAATATAGCGCCTTGATTTCAAAACACTTGGCTCTCTTATATGATGAACAATGAGTTGTTGTTTTTTTTATACCAATATACCTCCACACAGTAAAATTAGATTGTAGCTGGCGGTAAGAGCAACTCTGATCTGCATAAACGGAAAAGTGGACAAAAGCACCTGCGGCTGTGTGATGAGAAACATGAAAAGGCTTGAAATAATAGCTAATACTTAAGAATTCTCTTGGCTTTTAGAAAGCAATGTGAGCCTCCTGAATGAAAAGAAAGACAGCTCCACGCAGACAGAGGATAAAGAGACGGAGGGGGTGAGAATAACACACAAAATAAGAGCGCACAATACTTCAGCTGTGGAGAAAGGAGAGAGGAATAGAGATAGGCACAAAAACAGAAAATAACAGACAACCCCATTAGGCAGAGGTTATTGAATAAATTCATCTCACTAGACAAAAGCTTCTCCTGTGGTTGTGTCACTGCTGCTTCCACCGAACTCAACACTTTCTCTCCAGTTTCCGTCCATTTGCAACCCCCTGCATCTGTTAAAAGCTAAATTGCCCATCTGCACCACCTTAAAATGGTTTCCCATGCATCACCACCCTATAAAAACAGCGATTCATGAAGCATACTCAATGGCCGCGGAGATGCCAGTTTCAAACAGAAAAATTCAAGGTGCCTTAAATGGATTTCAAGATGTTTTTTGACCCACGCAGTATCCCCCCCTCCCTTTTTTTTTGTTTGCGCGGGAGAGGAGGCATTTACTATCAATATTGCACTGTTTCTGTTTCTTATAAGCCATATCCGTCTTTGCGACAGAATGACGGGCGATTTCTAGCTGCCAGGACTGCTTTTAAAGCAAATGGAAGAAAGAAAGCCGAGCTGGATTGGCAGAACCCAGAGAGGCTTAAACCGAGAGAGGAAAGTTCACTTCTCAAACCAAGGAAGAAGTTAATCTATCACAACAAAAGCCAAGGTGGTTACATTTTGGTGTGTTTAATGTACTTCTCCTTCTTCTCTGAGTTCAGCCCGAGATAAATGCCCACTCGAGATGATGGGCCCAGTAGTAAGCTTGAGATCAATTGAATTTCATTGCACCACTTAGGCTCAGAGTCAATTAAACATTTCAAATTCAAAAGCAATCACACAACAAGATGTATATGAGCCTATAGAGGATACATAAAAGAAGCAAGGCCGTTTGCTGGGACGGCCTTGAGGAAAATGCTGAACCTGGAAGTCACACTTTTCTCAAGATAAGAGACGGATGACGGGGCGCATTGCAAATGGTTCTCTGATCCTGTTTCTCATCCCACATACACCCACACGCACACACAACATTGCAGCCACCCCTCCCTCACACATTCAGGTTTGTGTTTGACCAAGCACTCAACAAAATGAGATGTGTGTGTCTGAGCGTGCACAAACAGCCATGTGTGTGATGATTCGGGGAGTGTCATTGCACTCACTGACTCAGCATTTCTGCTGACTGTCATTCCTGTCATTTCCTCACAGCAAAGCCAAGGGGGACCTGCCAGGATCCCTCTCGATGACTATGTCTGTTTACCTTATGTTCTCCTCCAGCTGCTAAACTGGTTTTGTTGGCTGCATGATAAAAACACTCAAACACTCCTTTTCAGTCTTTATTTATCCTTTTCTTTCTTCGTGACTTGTGATGAAAGTGATGTTACCGTACACTGTTTTTGGAACCATTTAGGATACAAATACAACTTAACACTTCAACTCATCTGGCAAAATCAATGCCGTAAATTGCCAGGAAAAAGTGCCTGTCTGAAAATATTCCTCAAACTGTAGCTGCATCAGCGAGTAGTCCAAATAATTGTTTTTTTCACACATAGACTATACTTGGACAGGCCGCCCAGGTATGTTGACAGTCTTCCAAGCGCATTTTTTGTTTTATTTTTTCAACTGTCTGATACAGCAACACAAATGAGTTACCACTGGGCAATATCCTCACTCTTATTTTGAAAGCTCAGTTGTTTCTAACCAGCTATATCCAGTCCTTACTGTCAAGTGTTTCACTACGGGAGTTCCTCGGTCTGCAATCGGACAGACCCCAATCCCTCCATCTTAAACAGCAGCTGGCGATGTTTGTCCTTGTTCTGCTTGGATATTCACTGAGAGCTGGAGAGGCACTCCAACTACAACCTGCAGCAGGTAGAGTGGCTGCTGCCGCTAGGACGAGCTCACAAAGAGAGCCTACAGAGCAGAAAAGGGACTACTGATGAAACCTAAACCAAATCCAACTCCAAGATGGTGGAGTTGAAGTCTGCTCATGGAATGAGGAAGTTACTGGAGAGGCAGGGGGATTATCCCTCCATCAGATTTTGTCACAAATTAGGTCTATATATGGAATTATTTTTGTTTGCGCCTCCATCTTCAAATACAGTGTAGTTGTGTGGGAAAAACTAATTAAGACTCATGCCAGTACCACACTTTTTTATGTGAACGTCATTAATTCTTCATGCTTGACAGGTTGTTTGAGACTAGTCCAAACCAAATGCCACAAAAAGACCAACTCAGATGAAATATTGCTGACTTCTAAGCACCTCTGTACAATCACAGCTTCCACTCATCAAATCCCATCTAGCACTACATCCAGCCGTAGGCTCTGACAAACGTACCATCGCTCCCTGCTTAGCTCGACTTGGCGCATTCTTGTAGGAAGCGATCTTGTCAGAAAGAGGCTTTCCAGTGTTGTTGCTGGACATATTCTGCACCCATAATAACCAAGAGGAGAATAATCTGTTTGTTTGTTAAGTGAAGAAATGTATAACTGTTGTGTTCTACTGGCAACAACTTAAAATCTTCTGAAGCTGCACTTGAGTAAAGAAGCATGAGGCCGTCACAAGAAAGTGATCAGCAGACGGATACTGACTTACGACAATAAGTCTTGTGATCCAAATTGCCAAAGATGGAAAAACGTGATTTATCAAATGAGTCACCCATGTCACTCTGGGCCTGTTCCAACCTATGCACTGCATGCTCCCAATCCAGGAAGAGTGCAACTCCATATGGTGTCACACTTGAATCTCGAAAGCTTAGATACAGATGGATGCCTAATACCATGTCCGTGTCCATGTTTATTTACTCTGGAAGAGGCCGTAAAACTTTGTGAAAGGAGTCCAATATGAGTTGATCAGTCAGTGAGATTCACTTCTGTCCAATAACAACAATACTTAGGTGAGTTGTTGTATCTGAACTTTTCCGTTGGTAAGCACTGCTGTTAGCCTCTGTTAGCCAGTGTTAATGAAACTTTCTTTGAAATGTGGAGTGGCTCTAACATTGTTGAACTCAGACGTTTAGCAAATAAACTCTCATAACATGTGAGAATTTTATCAAACTGTTCGTCACAGGGAAAGTATGACTTTTTTTAGGACACTCAAAGCTAACATTAGCTAGCATAATGTTAGCTTATAACCAGCTTTGTTGCTTAGAGGGTGTCGTGTCTAATCTGCTGACAGTAAGTGATTGGGACAATATGGGTAATAAATAAACATGCTTGGGCACATTTTTGTGTTAGAGCCCTGAGTAGATGTATTAATTTGTTTTGAAGGTGAAATTACACACTAACCTATGTATATTTATGAGTTCAATATTCTTTTTTACTTCAATTCAGTTTAGTTGGCATTATATAATGCCAACTGACAATAACAGTTGGCTCAAGGAACTTTATATATTGAGACCCTACAATATTACAGAGAAACCCTCAACAATTATCTTCTATTATCTAAAATCAAAAAAAAGACTGACTGTACCGTTCAGTTTTATCTGCGCAATAAAATTCCAGATCATGAACAAAAATTGAAATAAACAGATAAATACTGTATGAAATTCTGACAATCTTGAAATCAAATGGAATTCCATATAAGACACAAAAGAAGGTGTTGCACTTTTTGGATTGTGGTCCGTAAGCCTGAAGGCCTTATAACCCACAGCCACTCGAGGCTGTTTAGCTTGGAACAGCGCTTAAATGTGGCAGACCTTTCACACAAATGTGCAAACAGAGTGAAAGTGTAAAGGGGCCACACTGGATTTGGCCCCTCATTGCTGTGTCTTCTCTCAACTCTTTCTTTGTGACGTCGCCCTTCTCCCCTCCCCTCACGCCTTTGAATTCCTAATCACTTCAAGGAAAACCTGAATTAGGACTGCATGATTTCAACCTCAGTGACTTTCTATCCATCCCCTCCTCCTCCTTCTTCTTCCTCAAGTCTCATAATTTGAGACACGAGACACAGTCACTCTGTCTTTGCCTCACTGCCCTCCAGTTCCCTTCCTCAATTTTTTTCTCACTTTCTTTAAAACTCATCTGCGTTTTTTTCTCCAAGACTCTGCTCTGCTGATGCTCTATTGTTTTCCCCTCTGCAGTTATTCTTCTTCTTTCCCTGATATTCTTTTTTTTTTAAGGGGGCAGAACAGAGTGTGCCACCAGCTATGATTCCGTTTGTTTTGAGAGTTTGCTCCATTAGATTACATACCGAGTTGAAAAGCTGCCAGAGGTATTTGTTCATCTTCAGACAGCATGATATATGAAGGAACAAAAACAACTTGCCTAATTTGAAAGATTCTTCGGGGCCTTGTGGCTACTTCCTCATTTCCCGGTGCTCTGCTTGAAACCCACTTTATTGTTTTCAATTTCCTTTCTGCAACTGTGAAGTGCTTTACCTGAAAATTGTCTGAAAGCAAGACGGAGAGAAGTGTAACACCCGCCGTTACCTTTGCATCCGACCTCCTCACCTCAACAACATTCTAATTTCTCCGGCCTCTTATATCCGCTTACTCCCCGCTCCCCACCCTCCTTCACCGAGCCTTAGCCGAGCGCACTGTACATTACCGTTTTCACCCATCCACTCACCTCTGCACACCTCAGTGAGCCCACCTCAATCCCATCCTCTGGGGGTTTTTTTTCTCTTTTCAACAAACACTTTTATGGTGTCACTATAGCAACTTAAAAAACTTAAATCTGTCCCTGCCCACTGTTACCGATTCTCTCTGATGTCTCCTACGTTCTCTTCTCTCTCCAAAGGAAGCAATAAAGCTCAAGAGCGAAATTTAAACTGCTTCATAAACACCGAGCAAGAGCTCCATGTGGAGAAAGTGCTTGTATCTGTTTTGGGGATTTTTTTTTTATGTCACGCTGTGTGGATTGTGAGTTTTGAGTTTCATATAGTATAGTTTCCTCCCACTCTGGCAAAGAAAAGGAGTCTACTTTAACACTGAAGCTTTACACAAGCTCGCCCATTGCTGGCGGGGGGGGTTCAGACAACAAGACAAACCTATCACTTGGAAACCCAATCCATCTAGTTTCTTGCCTTTTTTGTTTTGTTTTTAATCACTGTGGAACCTTTTATAGTGTGTCAAGTCCTCATACTGATGTCTCGGAGTTAAATATTCAAAGTACGATACCCAAAACATCACAGATTTGTAGCCACCTTATCCTTCCTTCTGTCATCCTTTTTTTCCTCTGCTCCTTTTTATCATTTCCTTGCTGTACCTTCCTCCCACATGTCCCCATAGCCCAGGGAAAGTCTAACCAGGATTACAGATAACAGAAGACAGATCTGCATCTGAAAGCCATGTACGGAAAAAACAAGAATGAAGCACTCCAACTTTGACCTTGGCCCAGCACTAAATATATACAAAGAGAGAGAGGAGGGTTAAGGGAGGATATTCAAGTGTGTGTGTGTGTGTGTGTGTGTGTGTGTGTGTGTGTGTGTGTGTGTGTGTATTTCCCAGACACACTTTTCTGAGTATGGGAAATATGGGGATATGCTGATTGGATTGATGCTGCACAAGAACAGGAAGTTCAGGGATCTTGTTTGGCTGCACATGGAGATAGGGGTCGTGCACACGCTCACAAAGACACACACACAGATTATTTTGCTGCCTCAACTGTTCAGACAGCACGGAACATAAGGCAGAAATTGGCCATTTGGGACAACAAATACAAGCTGCGTGGTCTGGAGCAGCAGCAGCACAAGAAATCGGGTTGCTGAAATTCTTTTAATTGCTGACAAAACAGGGGCAGAATTATCCTCGCTCGCACCCGGATAGGAAATAACCCCCCAGTCCACCCACCCACTTGCCGCTCGTCTCGCTTGAAAATTCCAAACGCCGATGCTAACGACAATAAAAAGCTCCTTGCAAGTCCTATTTTCAACTTGGGAAGCGAGCGCTTCCAATCAGGCAGCGTGCGGAAGTGGCTCCCACCTCCGTCTCGCGGTTACCTGTCACATCTGCACGCCGTCGGAGCGTCTCTTCCCTCTTACAAGAGGAACTATTTCAATCTGCCTGCCCCGTTTGATCTGCCATGGCCTTTCAGCGCAGAGGCTGCATCAAAAAGATGCGGGGAGCTTAAAAGCCCCATCGCTTCTCTCCATCTCTCTCTCTCTTTTGCTCCAATCGTCTCTTCTTGCATCCCTTCCCAGGTCTGATTTTTTTTTTTTTTTTTTGCTGTTGTTGTTGTTCAGGCTAAAATTGGGCGCTGTAAACACTTTGTAAGTGGGTGACCGTTAAAAAAGAAAAATACATTCTTAAATTCTTGCTAAATGCTTCATATTAATGAGCCCTTAATCACAAAGCTTTGGCTAAACATCAACGATGAAAGACGCTTTTTCTAATGTTCCTCTCATTCACGAATTCTTAGATCATCCAATCCTCGTTTCTTCGAAGCACTGACTGACAGAGGGCGAGTCTTCATAGATCAGCTCCTGGGCAACCACGACCCCGTCCCTCATCACATCCACGCTGCTCTGATGTGATCGAGAGGTTTTCAGTGGAACGACTGAACTCCACCACCACCAGAATCTGTACTCTGAAGTTGTCCTGCACTTGGTTATCTGGGCTCACGTGTAATAAAACTGTAAAGTTATTACTTTAAAAACAGATCTCCTTATTGGAATGACTGACAGCTAAGTATAGGCAGCAAACGGAGGGAAAATCCCATCATCAGCTGACTGCTTTTGGTTGTAATCAAGTATGTGACCTGGTGGGAATGTTGCTCTGATAAAACGTATTTGGCGCTCTAGTCTGTCACTGAGTTATCCGAGCCACGTGCATAAGATAAACTAGGGAGACAAACTACCTTTACAAGCAGTGGAAGGGGGGGGACAATGTGGTTTGTTGCATTCCGACTGGTATTCTGCCATGCAATATCGCTTTACTTGGCAGTCTAGTCATCAGCAGCTCAACAGGAGAGAGCGCGCAGCTTTAACACCGCTGGGTCGGCAATTCGGCTCCCACCGGGGCTACACATACAGTATTTAAATGGAGATCTCTAAAGGCGACGGGAATAAAATAAAAAAAAACAAACCCTCGGGTAAATGTCATTTTCATTGCATCATACGAACACGTTCCCATAGCCCACCCTTCCTGTGAGTGTTTCTCACACCGACTGAGTTCAGACTGCTTTATCAATCTGCTTTATTGCCGTTCTGCTCGCCCCCCTCTCCTCGTGGCCTTATTTGTTAAAAGCCCTCGAAGTACGGACCGCAGGGTGCACTGTCGATTGTCTGCGGCTCTCATCTCAGCCGGGATCTGACGGTTGAGAGTAAAGACAGGGCTCCAGCAGCCCTTCCACCACACCACCGCTACCTGACCCTCCTACACACACACAGATTCCCTGTGGTGGCTGCTGCTTTCACCCAAACAAAACCATCTCCGAACTGCAGGCAAGCGTCTAAGATGGTTATAGCGAGATTCAGTGTCAAGGAAGCTCCAAAAAAAGCAGAGGCATACATAATTAAGTCGCATCCATGAACCTAAAATGAGGCTGCTCACCGAAATACCCCTTATTAAAAAGTACTATGCGGTAATTACTTAATTACTTTGATTAATTTCAGTTAATTAACCTCAAAGGGATACTGCAATTTCAAAAATGAGTCCAAAGCTTTAGTATATTACAGTTTTAGGGTATAAAATGCCAGAAAAGGTACCTGCTTACAGGCACATGCGACACAGCACCCACAAACATAGTGTCAGTCTGGTCTTAATTTAATTTTGCCCTAACTTTTGACAAGTTTTTTAAAAAATCCAACAGAGTATCGAGTTGCTTTAAACACAGCCACATGAGAAATCCTAGAAGTCCACTTCGATGTGACTACAACACTGCTTACCCACGTAATGTCTATTGTAGGTAGAAACAGGATGTATAATGAGCAGGGGGAGAGAATATCATACCCTCTATGAACAGTTTAATAATAAAAGACTCCAAGAATAAACTAGGTAATTAGGTTGCAAGCACCTCAAAGCACATCCAGCACCGCTGTCGCCGGCGTCTGATTGTGACTCATTTTGGTCTAAAAACCTTTGAAAATAAAAACAAAACCCAACAACAACAAAAAAACCACTGTGTGTCTTCGGGTTCAACCAGGAACTAATATGTTCCCCAGTCGTCTATGTCAGCATGCCCATGCGAGCAGTCGCTTTGGATGTCACGCCTCGGCCCCGGAGTGGAGGTGATGCTCAGGGTTTTCTGCTTTATCGACAGGTCCCAGCACAGGCGCAACATGACACACAGACACACACTTAAGAAGGGGGGGGGAGGGGGGGTCTCTCTCTATTTCCCTTCATCTCTTTGCATCTCTCCACATAGCACCCACATAATCACACACACAAACACACATCCTCACAAGTTTACCCTTGAGAGAGATAAGTAGAGAGGCAGAGAGAGAGAGAGAGGGAGATGAGGATGGAATATGCAGAGAAGGCTTCCATCTCTCTCTCACACGCACACACACACAACCTAAAGAGATATCTTTTTCCCCCCACCTTTTTCTGTGTGCTTGGCAGCCAAGCTGGTGGCTTGATGCCCGTAAGTCTCTCAAAATCAGCCTGTCTGCCTCACCTACGCATTTCAAGTCAAAAATTCATAAGGTGACACAAAACTGTCAGAGCACGTTTGACGTGACTCCAAAAATGATGACGCTATGGGCGTGCGTGTGTGCCCGCCTGGATATATATTTTTATATGTGGGCGGGTATGGGACAAACACGCAGGAACACAAAATCTGCAAATCCACACACACACACACACACACACACACACACATCCATGGAAGCAGACAACACCCACGAGCTCCCAGATTCATAGGTCAAACGTTTACATTTCGCATCTAAGCACACACACAAGAACCAAGCATACGAGACCTTGCATGCATGCAATCGTGCACGCGCACTATCCGCGTGTTTC
>VVHJ01000980.1:0-13646 GCA_015107715.1 Tylochromis polylepis | reverse complement strand
GTGTTTAGCGCACGTGAAAAGCGCGTTCACTTTAAGTTATTCATTGCGTTGTGCATTTCCCTTGTACAAATAAAGTACTTTTTCACTCCACACCTGTTTCTCCGTGTGCTGTCTGCATTAGAGTCCTCCCATATTCAGCTCTCAGCCGTGACACTGTGTATGTGCTGTTTTAATAAAGTACAAAATTGTCACCAGAGGTTCAAGACTGGGCTCCATAAGGCGCGGACCACGAGGCCAAGAATAAGTACCTCCCGTCAAGGGTAGTACCAGTAACAAACTGTTGTACCTCTGAAGAAAGGGTCTTTATTTTTTTGAGGGTGTACAAACCATTCAGAGTCAGCCTCAACCTCAGCAACACCTGCCAGACAGGTTACATAAAAGTGAGACGATTTTGTAACACACACACAAAATCATTACGTCTGAGAGGACAAAATGTACCCGTGACTCCTCTGAAGCAATTTGTGAAAAGTTATATTATTCATTTATCAAGTGGAGATGTAGAACAAGAAGACCTTTTAGTTAGATTACCATGTAATTTACTGGATGCTTTCAAGGGAAAGTACTGTCTTTCCTTTGATATAATCCTTACATCCATAGTTCGACCTGAACACAGCATGTGTCATGGTGCAGGAGACTAAATGGACAGGATGAATCAGCTACTGAAAAATTCTGTATTTGTCTGTATTTGCAGTGTCTTGACTGGTGGATGCAGATGGGGGGGTTTTGGTGTTTCAGTCCAACATGTGTGCCATAGCATTGCTATCAAAGTAAACCATTAGTGTCATTGTGTCAGGAAATGGAGACCACATCGTGTGAAGCCTCGCAAAGGGGACTTAAACATGGAGATAAAAAGGAAGATAAAACCAGACATCACTGTGCAACAGCTCAAACTTCTTGCTGTTACTTACTCCTGCTTACTTGATGCTCATTATCTCCAAATTTAATTCACACACGTAAACAATCCTCTGCTGCCCTGAGTAAAAAAAAAGCAACATCCAGCAACAAAAATGAGAAAAATAGCACACACGCCTGAGGCAGCTTAGTCAAACACCAGCGCTCAGCCATCTGATATTCATCGTGTCTCATGTTTCTCTCTATTTTCACGGTGAGTTCTCACCTCCACATCGATCAAACACTTGCACGGCTTTTTTAAGCCTTGGGACGATGATGGAGAAAAACACCGAAATTAATCACCTACTCAGTGTGAATATGGCAATTGGATTCGTGTTGTCATAATCCTTGAATTGGAATCTGGTTATTCAGCTTTGTGTAATGCTGCTGAAAAGGTGTGGGTTTGCAATTTTGTTCTTTTGTCAGTCTATTTTTAGTGGCGTGTGGTTTGACAGCAGAGATCAAAAGCTCAAGACGTGGCAGACAGATAGCTGTGATCAGAAGAATTTGAGACTGGGCAGTGTGAAGGTGCTAAAACCTGTTTAGATGACTCTGTGTAGCTGTGAGAGATCTCTGTCACTTACACTAATATTTATGAAACCAGTCTAACTTTAAATTCCTGATAAAGCTTAGATACTTAGATTTTAAGCTTAGAGTCACTAATTAGCAACTAATACCTTAAATATTATGCATGAAAATGTAAGTTACAGCAGCTTAATGGTTTAGCAAAATGTGCATATATGTCTGTGAGACAGCTGCTTAATTACACAGAACTGTGGATGGTCTTCTTTTTCCCCTCAGCCCAATACACATTTTGTGCACTATGCATAAAGTTTAAAGTTAAAGTAATTTCTCCAAACTATGAAGTATCATAAGAGAGGCGACCAGTTTAGGGTATTTTATATCGAAGTCAGTCAGTCACTCAGGGGTGAGAAAGCGAGGGAGCTTACCACAGCGGTGGCCAGGTTAGCTCCCAGTGAAGTCCAGCTCAGGACTAGCGTCAGCACTCCGAACACCATCATCCTGCAGAAATACAAAGAAACAACAGGGTCAGGTTGAAAATCAGTTTTGTGAAATCAAACTAAGATTAACTGAAGGCTCAGTGAACCAGGACACAATGGGTCATTAAAGCTTGCTATTTATCCAAGTGAATTAGTCAGTGAATTAAGTACTTGACCCGGTTTGCATTAGGTTCATTCCAATTACTTGCAGTGATTACAGGTGAACACTATTGCAATCATACTGCTAGAAAACTAAGAAGTACCCTGGGTTTGACATTCGAATCTGCAATTACTATATCAGTGGTAAATCAGCACCTTCAATTTGATATGGTTCCCACATCAACATTCATTTGAAGTTGTGTTTTTGAGCCCCTAATATTAAGTCTAATCACTCCATTTAATCTCTTTCTTTGCACTGATAGAAAAATCACGAAGCTGAATGCCATGAATGCTAAGAGATGCTTCAAAGGAGAGTTGCGTCATTATCTTTGCAAGCACCTTCTTTTCCACACTAGTAATCAAGTGATGCCTTTAGAATAGTTGCATGTTATAAGCATGTCATATAACTACTGTATATAACAAAATAACAATCAAAATGGAGAAACAAAAAGAGCTATTGTAGAGTTATTGTCATAACAGCTTCTGCTACTCAAAAGAAATGGCGCAAGACCCAAGAGGAAGAACTGCTGATATCATTGGCCTGTCATCACCAGGAAATGTCACAGCAGTCATGTTTACTTCCATGGAGCTGATTCTGCTGCCTCAACATACAGCTGCAGAAGAATGGCTTTATGAACCGGGTAATGTTCAACAGTGCTCATCCACTCTGTTTGCCAACATCTGATTATAGCCCCCTCAGTGGATGGGTATTCCTGCACCCATGTGTTTGTTTTACAGTGAATCCATACCCCAATGATCTCAATTTATTAGATGATAAAAAGATGCTATCAAATGAGATACACAGAGGCTGAGAGATTAGCTGTCCATTTTTGGCATGCAGGAAAGTGTTGATGCACTAAAATAGGAGATCAATACCTATTAAAAAACTATCATAGATCGGCTCTGGTTAAGTGAAAAGAATTTCCAGAAAATCCGATAAGCTCCTGCTCCATGTCACCACAGTTTAAATCGGATTTTTTTTCTTCTATGCATGTCCAGGCTCATCGCCAGCCTGTTCATCTTTCAGCACCCTACAGCTCCCAGGCTAATCCATTTCTCAATGCGCTGAATTGATACTGAGCTCCCAATATTGAACTTAGAATCCACTACTTCTGTCCTTTTCCCTTTATCTCTATTTCTCTATATATATTCCCTTTGCCCTCTCTACAATGTATTTTCAATGCCCTCTGCCTTCAAATCAGATCTTCATACTTAAAGTCTGACTCCTTCCTTCTGTCTGATACGGAGCTCTCACTAGGCCCAGACAATTTGTAAGATAGGAAAGAGAGTGAGGCTTCACAGATTCCTTATCTTAATTTAAACTCAACAAGCAGAACTAATGCAGAAGTCCATTACTGTCTTACTTGTTCACTGCGATAACCTGCATTAATATGTGATTATATCTGCATATGGCTATGTAACGCGTTCTGTATAGAACACTTTACATCAATATCACATCTGGTTCTTGTTGGTAACTACTACAACTATAAAGGGATGAGAAGAAAATTCGAATTCATTTTCTGACACTTTTGTAATTCCTCCTCTCAGACAAGAGCCTCGCAGGGTTACATTTGCTGTGCCAATTCTCTCTTTCTGTCAGCAAAATTACACAAAAGCTACATGGCCAAATTTCATCAAACCTGCTGCAGAGATATAGCAGCAGAAAAGAATGAACCTATTGTATTTTGGTGCAGATTCTCACTTTCTTTTAAATTGATAGCTAGGACATTAGCCTTAGAAGACTGTGCTCTTCCTGTATTTTCCCCATGAAATATTAATGGTGCATCTCAAATCATACATTTCCTGTTTTGTTTGCCTAGAGTAGTCACACTAAAAAGTACAGCTAAACCCAGTACGCCCCAAGTAACTTGGTAGTATGCTCAAAACAGACAAAACACTGAGTGTAAAATGCTGTACACTTTTAAGTTTTCACTAGCCACCATCCTGGTGATGCACCAATAATTTGTTTGCCAGTAACAGGAATACCTTTTCAGCACAGATGGAAATGCTGCTGTTAGCTATCCATATCTATAACAAAAAATTAGAAAATTCTTTAATAACAACTATAATTATATTTTAGCATTAAAAATATTGTTTTGATAAAGAGCTTGTGCGTACTGGTGGATTAACTATTATACATACATTAACATAGAAAATGATTTTGGTAATTTAGGTTAATTTAGGCTTGTTAGCCCTGCAATAGACCGGGCAGTCTGTCCAGAGTGTACACCGGCTCTCACCCTATGGCAGCTGGGATAAGTACTGAATTGAATGGATGGATGGAATTTAATTTAGGGCAGCTGTGGCATCAATCTTACACTGGGTGATGATCTAATAAATTTGTTAAGCACTGTAGCTGTTCTTAAGAGTTTGTAAAAAGAAGACATCTGTACTTCTTTAAGTTTTCACCATTCATCCAAGACGCTTCTTCAGTTCACAAACTTCTTTTCTTAAGCTCTTAAGACAACCATAAGTTGCATGATAACCTACACACTGCAGCTGTGTCTTGGCATTTATTTTGTTATCTTCGGCGTAAACGAATTTAGTTTTGGATATGTGGGCAAAGGTTTGACAAGTTGTAAATGTAAGAAAAGTTGGCAGCTAGCACAGCAATGGTCAAATGCTGCAACTGTCATTTCCAATGAGCGAGTAACTCTTTTTCTTTTTCTTCTTGGGTCAGTTTGCTGGTCTGGAGCATTCAGGTCTGTGTTATCACAAAGCCAAAGAAGAAAGGTGTAAGGAATAACCTGAGAGAAGCAACTGTTGCTGTCCACAGGGAAGCATGTCATTCTACAGTGAGAAAGATTATTCACTACTGAAAACAACTCAGTTGCCAATCTTCCCAGCATTTTCACCCTAAGACCAGACTTTGCAATGCTCAGAGAAACTGCACAAAAAAAATAAAAATAAATAACAGTTAAGCTACATCTCAGACTCTGCAGGTCACAGTTAGCTTGTTAATGATAAAGTACATGACAGTAGAATTAGAAAAATACTGAACAAGTATGGCTTGTTTGGAAGGGTTAATGGGAGAAAGTCTCTTCTCTAAAAACCAAAACAGACAAACAAAAAAAATAGCAGTACAGTTTAACTTTGCAAAGTTGCATCTGAACAAACCACAAGATCTCTGGAACAACGTCCTTTGGACATTTGAGACCAAAGTAGAGATGTTTGGCCATAATACACAGCATGTCAGCATAAACACCTCATATTAATTGTCAAGCACGGTGGTAGAAGGATGATGATTAGGCTTGTTTCACAGTCAAAGAACATGGGTAGTCTGAAGACATCAGGCCAACCTCTCTGTATACCAAAGTCAACCTGATTGAAATGCTGTGGTGGGATCTAAAGAGAGCTGCACAGATAAATACCTTCAAATCTCAGTGAACTGAAGCAAATTTGTAAAGAAGAGTGGGCCACATTCCTCCACAAGAATGTGATGATGATGTTGGTTTATGATCAAGTCGTGCAGCAAAAGAAATTGCCGAAATAAATCATGGGTTCCAGTTGGTTTTTCACAGGACTGGATAGTCATGTGAAAAATGTTCAGATGACTGTAGCGTATGTAGTGGTACGTAGAATTTTTCATACTGAGACCCAATGTAAATGGGAAGAGGGGCACATGAACTACAAACTGCTCTGTGTTAAAAGCACTTCTCTCTTTCATTCACCATGCATTTATATGTCTGTCTTTTTCCAGTCTTTCCTCATTTTGGCTCCGTAGCTACATGTTTCTGATCTATGGTAACTGAGCCCATCAGTTGATGAGTGTTTACTGTTTGATGTCTTCGCAACACTACATAGAGAAAATTGTTGGATTTTTCATTGTAGCGCTAGAAGGTAATTACTTTTCTTTGTAAAGTGCCCTGTGATGACTGTTGTTGCAAACTAGAGCTTTATACATAAAACTAAAGTGAAATTAAAATAAATTATTCAGTTCTGTGCTCTGTGAGACAAATGGGAATCAATGGGTTACAAGGAAAATAGGGTGTAAAGATGAGTCAAGTGAAAAGGTTACAGAGTTCAGTGAGCAGGTCAGATGATGCTAGTAAATGCATTCAAGGATGTGGTCAAGTCACTCTGAATTAAATCAGAATGCGAAGTGGATTTTCTTCTCTACTGAAAAATCTTGTGCTGTAAACTGCTGTTATAGCTAGTCTATAGAAATGTATGGAAAGTGAAAGCTTTGTCATCTTTACACAAACCCCCATTAAACGTTCTAATTAAAACTGAGCAAAATGATAGAGATGTGACCTCAGAGCAGATATGCATGGGTACTGAGACCTCACTGCCAATGCTCATTAGCTTGACATAGTAATCACATATTTCTCTCCGTTTCTAATTTTGGCCTCGACTTTGTGATTGCCATCTTAGAGACCATCGCAGACTAACTTGGACTGTACCTCATTAAAGCGTGTTTATTTCCTTTGAGCAAATTTATGAGATTGCCCTTGTTGTCCGAAATTTCTTAATTATGAAGACAGTTGTGGCAATATGGATTTTACTTAATCAGTGTGTACAATTGAGCAAAAGTATAATTATTATAATAATAATTATTATAATATTATTATTATGTGTTTGTGAATATAAATACTTTCTACAAAAAATAACTAAATGTATTCCCGTTTTCCTTCTTTTAGGCTAGTGTCTTCAACTTGTAAGAACTTTATCTTGATAAATAAACTCTATATTGTCTTTGGAAAAACACAAAGGCTCGAGCACACACTTTGTGGGACACCTTTAACACAAGGGGCTAGTTTGGACAGGGTAGTTCTGACCGAAAGTGATGCGTCTTTCTTTAAGACAGAACTAAAGCATTACACTCAGTGGACACTTCATTTGGTCCACCTTGCTTGTACTTGGTTGGACCCCCTTTTTCTTTCAGAACTGCTTTAATTCTTCCTAGCATCGATTCAACAAGATGCCAAAAACACTGCCTGGATTGAGATCTGGTGACTGTGGAGGGCATGTGTGTATAGTGCGCTCACTGTCATGTTCAACAGTGAGTGCACTGTTGGCCATTTAATACCAGCTGAACATTAAGCAAAGTATTTCAAGAAAATATCCACATATGATCACACCACCACCACCAGCAGCCTGACCCTTTGATACAAGGCAGGATGGATCCCTGCTTTTATGTTGTTTACACCAAGTTCTGACCCCATGATCCAAATGTTGCGGTAGAAATCAAGACTGCTCAGACCGCGCAATGTTTTTCCCGTCTTCTGTTGTCCAGTTTTGGTGAGCTGTACAAATTGCAGCTTCAGTTTCTTGTTCTTAGCTGACCAAAATGGCAACCAGTGTGGTCTTCTGCTGCTGTAGGCCATCTGCTTCAATGTTCAACAAGTTGTCTGAGTTACTGTTGCTTTCCTAACAGCTCAAAGCAGTCTGGTCATTCTCCTCTGACTTCTGGCATCAACAAGACATTTTTGCCACTCACTGGATATTGGCTTGTTTTCAAACCATTCTCTGGAAATCTCAGAGATGACCTACTGGGATTTGTTGGGAAAATACCAGTACATCAGCAGTTTCTGGAAGACTAGCGAGTCTGGCACCAACAACCAAGTCATGCTCAAAGTTGCTTAGGTCACCTTTTTTTCCCATTCTGATACTCGGTTTGAACATCAGCAGGTTGTCTTGGCCATATCTATGTACTTAAATGCACTGAGTTGCTGCCATATGACTAGCTGATTAGATATTTGCATTAACGAGCAGCTGAACAGGTTTATCTGTGCAATTACCTCCTTCAATGTTTACCCCAGCACTAATGGATAAATTGACAACATATGCTAAAGGTTTTCCACTATGGTAGGAACATTATCTCTCCATGGCTCATTTATCTTTCACTTCCTTGTTTATTTTTTCCAAATATGACGTGAGGTGAGGGACCTTTCAGGATACCCAACTCAAGCTTGCTGCTGCACTTACATGGGACACTCCCCAACTACAGACTTAAAATGCAAGCTTTTGATCACAGAGGTGTACTTAAACCATCAATACAACACAGTGCAGACACGCTAACCTGAGAGATATACCACCGCTTGTTGAGACTACTGCTGTCAGCATTTCAAAAGCCCCAAGCCCACCACAGCACCTAACCATGGGCTCTGAGTTCCCTTGAGGGGTAAATTAGTATTGTCACTTCCCACTCCTTGCTGAGATGAACTTGATGTTTTATGCTTGATGAGCAATTAGCTAAGAAGGTAAAAGCCAAACATTAATGCTGTACATATTCTAAATTTATATAACTATTCAATAAGAGACAGTTGACTGAAATGTTTTTAGGACAACATAATTGAAAGCTGAATTATGTTAACAGGCATTGTATGGCAAGAAGTGCTGTATTTTTCCCCCATAGTATTATTCTGTCACTTTTAGTGTCTTTCCAAGACTTTAACTTTAAGGGACATTACTCATGCCATGTTATGTGAGATGAATGAAATATCTTGCCATTGAACATCTGTCAGATATGTTAATTAAAAGCACTTCTTAGTTGTGCCCGTGAAAGTGCAATTCAGATTGCTTTACATTTCTCTAAATGCAAATCAGCAGTATACAAGCACAATAATGAGGCTTAATTACAGCGCCATGATTAAAAGGGTGAGTTGGAAATGTTCTAAAGTGAGTCACGTCAGTGTTGAAGCAGACTCGGCTGCCTGAACTAAAGGCTGTTCTTTATTCGCTTCGGGCTTGTAAAGTGTTCTTGAGTTAGTAATCTGGATATTCAAGGTTACTTAAGAAATTCTGCCCTCCTCTGAAAAACTGTTTATTACTTTTAACGCAACTCGTGCTGCAAATCCTTGCTCATCACAGTCCTAATTATCTCCGCCATCCAGGGGAATGAAATTTCCTCTGTCCTTTACTTTAGGAATACACATGCACTTGAAGCTTTTTCTACTTTACAGCACTTTCAGACTGAATATGCATAATAGTTTCTGTGTATCCGGATTTGAGATGACAGTTTTTAGTCACCACCCGAAACCAAAATGTCTTTGCCATGTTAAAGACAGAGAAAAAGAATTACAGCTGAAAAACCCGACCGCAAAAAATGCCTCTTCACAAAAACAAGCAGTTTTCAAAGCTACGCAAATAAACATCTCTCTGACAGTGAGCTTTACAAATCTCTGTCATGTAGGTGCAAGCTGTTACTGTATGTCACAGTAACACCCAGCCAGACGGCATGTACCAGAAAGAGTTGGTAGGCCTCCAGAGTGTAATCTGCCCCCAACCACTTCCACTCTAGTGGAAGACTGCATCTCTTGGGAAGGCAGACACTCTTCACACTGACTCATCTTATGTGTGTGTGTGTGTGTGTGTATGTGTGTGTGTGTGTGTGTGTGTGTGTGTGTGTGTTTGTGTATAGGGGTTAGTACTGGAGTGGATTTGTGGTTAGTAGGGCAAGTTTAGCAGAGCTCACACCCTGAAATGACTGATTGCGAGAGACAGAAGGATGCTGAATGAAGGAATAGAAGGCAGGACAGTTTTCATGTTCTTTCTGTGAAAGCTCCTTTACAGCAAAACATGCACTACAGTGTGTGGGAGAGTGATTATTATGTTCATTAACACCAACGTGCTGCACACTCTGGCCGCCTGTGAAAAGGCAGACGAACTGACACCTTTTAATGTATTACTGTGATTTTTTTTTCTTTTACTGCTTATGTTTCAGTATAGCTGGCATGTGCTTTCACATATTTCTCATTTATTTTGGATGTTTGCCACTCATAAAGGGTAGAATTAGTGTGGTATTTAACTGTGATACAACTAAAAACCACAACCGAAAAAAAAAGAAGCTATAAATCACATGCTATAGAACGCTCTGGAGATACAATAAAATTCTGCCTACTGTTGTTAAATTGTAATTCACGCTCAATCTATTTAGAACAGGTCAAGTGTTAAAGAGGGAAAACAATCTTCAGGAAGTTGTGTTGCTGATAACATCTGGTCTCTCCCCTGCTTTCCAAACCTCTTTGCAGAGCAGAGCCACTGAGACAGTAGCGCTGAGCAAGTTCAACCCACTGCTGGCAATGCTAAAAAGCAAAGGGCGACATACAAAAATGGCTAGGAGAGGAGTGTTTGAGCAAGGATGTGATTCAGTGTTTAGCTGCCTTGTTCGCAGACAATTTACCATGAGAAGAGATGCATTCAACTCATCTCTATTTTTGTAAAAAAAAAAAAAAAATAGAAAAATTGGATATTTTCAGATAATATATATGAATATATTTTATTTCCATAATAGCACCCAGTTAAGGCTTAGCCTACTAATCTCCCAACTGACTCTTTCCTTCATATATCCTGTCTTTGCTTTTCACCCACTGTCTCTCCCTCCTGCTGCACAAAGAAAGAGAAGAAAAATATCACATAAAAGAACTGGGGGGGGGACAGATTACCACTTTTCGTGTGAACATAAAGATAGCTTGTTGCTGTAAAATAGCCCAGTGTTACAGGGTATATAAGACTCACGTTGTGAGCAGCCAGCGGGACTGCTTGGCCAGTCCCAGACAGGCCAGCAGGCAGATGATCAGGTCCAGGATGAGGAGCAGCAGGTATGTGAGCCACCTACAGACACAGACAGACCAGAAAATTAAACTGCTGCTGGTGGATGCCTTTTATTTATGGGAGGAGAATGGAACATGGGAGGTTAAAAAGAAATTCAGTTTCTGAAATGTAGGCTTTTATTTTTGTAGTCTTGCCTTCATTTCTACCAGTAATAATACCTTTGTTGTCAATAACGGGTTTCTCTTGAAAGCTACCAACGACATTTTTTCACAGCAGGCATCACTGCTAATTTATTTTAAATGACACATACAGAAATATGAATTCTGAGAGGTAAATCTGCCACATAATTGTTTAAAACTGCACCTTACTCTGCTGTGCTAGCTAGGTGTTTAGCAACTGTTAAAAAAAAAAAAACAGGGTAAGGATTTACAAGCTGCTATTTATTCTGGGGAGAATCATTCTTATTATAACTAATCAAGTCTAACAGAGGCAAAATATACAGAAACATTCGATCGATGCTGGAACCTAGTGAAATAAAAAATGACTCGGAAAGACAAGCAGGAAAAGAAAGAACGGGGAAAGTATTGCACCTAATTTCACATCATCAGATACGTGTATTAGAGGTGTGTGTGAAAGTGTGTTCGTGCTTGCGGGAATAACGTGCTAGAGTTGTCCACCTCACTGTAACCATCTGTTATTCGAACGGTTTGTGGCTGGACATAGTAAACCTGTCCAGATGGCTTATAATGAATGGATTCAAACCCATGTGGCTGAATGTTTCATGCTATGAAAAATACAAACTGTGGGGAATCATTTCAGTTTAATTTCCTGTCTATTTCCATCGTTGTTCATCTTCCACCCTGCATACATTACTCTGGCATCACTTTGTACATTCTTATTGTCTGTTTAATCATTTCTTTCTACTTCTTACCAGCCAGTGTTTCTACCCCTCTGACAGAATCCATCTCAAATCTCTTCTCCATCTTTTTCTTTTTCCTCCCCCTCTTTGTCAGTCTCTTTCATCCCTCTCTCCCCTCTCTCTCTTTCCCTTTTAGCCCCCTTTCTCTCCCTCGCCACCATCTCCTTCCTCGTTTTATCTTCTCCCCCCCCCCCCTCGGCAGGGGACAGTACAAGAAGCTGGGGAATCAGCATGGGAGGTACTTTAGTAAAGCTGCCACCTTGTTGTCTATGTTGTCCTAATCCAATTAGAGTCTGAGCAAAGCATGAATACACGCGGGAGGTTAAACGGGCGGCATGTATGTATAATAAAAAAGCTAGGCCTCTTTTCCTCAAGAAACAAAATACAAGAATACTGAGATTCGTCAGTCTTTCTTGACGTTTTGTTCAAGTTCTACCTGTTTACCTGTGGGTACTCGACATTTTAGAACAGCAGCAGACATTTTTCTCAAGCTCCCTCACAGACAGGTCAAAGGTGACTGTATCCTGCATCTTAGCTTCAGGTAATTTTGTGAGAAAGAAATCTGGCTTTTTTTAAGTGTTCATGTACAGCTGATGTGCCAAATCTCCAAGTACTGTCCACAAATATTTAACCGTCTGCAATGTATCTTACTTCAAAACACAGGAATAACAATGAAGAATCGACAGCAAGCGCTCTTCCATTTTTTTTTAACCGCTTATCCTTGAGAAGGACAGGTTGCCAGTCCATCACAGGGATAACACCCAGAGACAGACAGTCATTCACACTCAGATTAATACCTACGGCCAATTTAGAATCACCAATTAATCATTAATTAACCTAAGAGGCATGTCTGTGGACAGTGGGAGGAATCTGCAGCCCCTGGTGAGAACCCGCACAGGGAGAACAGGTAAATTCTGCTGGCCAGTTAGTTTGACTCAGAAACACTCTAGATAAAGAAAAAAAAACACTGATGTTGTCGATATCTAAATCTAATGTGGTAAAAACAGAGAGAGAGAGAGAAAACTGCACGGTGAATTAAAAGTGGTTAGGAATAGCAAGAGTTTTGCACTGGGCCACAGTTAAAGGAATATTGAGCAATTCCTGGAAGTAATAATGTTACTTTTTTGTGACTAAGTAACATAACAACACTGGAAGAGTGAACAACACTCAGGCTTTTATAAGTTCAACGTGAAAAAGAAAAGGGAAAAAAAAACAAACAGGAAGCACACATATCCAACCGCACACAAACTATTTGTTGGAGTGCAGCAGAGATAATGAGTCCATTAACAGCTTACAATGTCTGGCTGTCTGCTTGCAGTCTGCCTACACTTTTAGCATGGAGCTATGTGGGGTATTGATTTATTGGCTGAGCAAAGGAGTCACATTACAGATCAATACAAATACATAAGCCTGTCTGTTACTGCAGACTCCACAGAAAACACCACTGAGCCTATTCAAGGATAAAAATAAGAACTGGCCATGGGCCTATTTTTTTTCTTTTTTTTTCCTTTTTTCTCTAAGATGATGAGTGTAACAACAGCGAGACAAAGCCTCGGAAAATAGTTGAGCTAACATATTGCAGTAGCTGCTTTACTCTGTCATTAGTGTTTTCACTTAAGATGTCTGGCTGATGCAATGATTGCTAATTATTTAATAGGATGCCTCTTTTTTTGAACATCCTAAAAACCCGTGTGTGGAAGATAATTCACATACAGTATGTAGGTACACACACAAACACAACTGCATTATTATTTAAACCCACTTACTAAATATTATGTGATATATTCAGGTCATAACGTGTAGAAAGTAACTACCTACACATGAATTATCTATTCCACTGTGTTCAAACTGCTCATTGCAGATATAAAATGAATGTGCATGACTATATGCAAGTTTATTTAATTTGGATTCTTTTTTTCAACATAACACTGATGAATATGCCTTTTAGGTTCACAGATGCTTAGATGTCTTCTAGATAAACTTGTGCCATATAAACTGACATTAAAGACTGTATGTATGAAGATGAAACTTGTTCCGAAGTCATTAATAATTATATTCCTTAAACACTTTTCTACTGATTTTCATTGTATAAATAAATGTACAAATTTCACCTCCCACGTATCTGGGGAACTTTAAACCGCTGAAAATGTTCAGGGCAACGGAACCGTACACTAACTTTT
>VVHJ01000978.1:2360-18016 GCA_015107715.1 Tylochromis polylepis | reverse complement strand
GGTGTCCTGCAGGTTTTAGATATCACCCTGGGTCAACACACCTGAATCAAATGATTAGTTCATTACCAGGCCTCTGGAGAACTTCAAGACATGTTGAGGAGGTAATTTAGCCATTTGAATCAGCTGTGTTGGATCAAGGACACGTCTAAAACCTGCAGGACACCAGCCCTTGAGGCCTGGAGTTGGACACCCCTGCTTTAAACTCTGTGGAGGTATAAAGACTACTATGTTTTACCAGCTCAGTTTAGTACATGGTAATATTTTCTTATTTTCTCCACATCTCCAAGAATAAAGCTTGGATGTAAGATGATTTTTGTGTGGTTTTACTAACCACAGCTTCCCCATCCAGTACATAATGCTCACTGTCCAAAAAAAGTATTTTTTTCCCCATTTCACAGTTAATAAAAAACCATTTGAACATAAAAAACTCTGTAAATGAGATTTTTTAATAAGGTGCTTTTAGTCCAAGTTTTTCTGCACAAACTTTCACACTAGTCCTTCTAAAACATCTAGACAGACCAGCATCCACATAGCAATGCTGCTAATAGGTAACCACTGCTACCCTGACCAAGACCTACTTGCGTCAACTTTTATTATAGTGGCATCAAAGTTGTGTCTTCTTGCCTCAGATTTAAAGATTAGGTCACAATGTAAGTACGACAGATTGTAGTTTAACATAAAATCGCACAAAGATATAGAGATACAGAACTTGACAATCTCTCACCTTTGTTGCTGCAGTCCAGCAGCGGTTTGGGAAACATGTATGTGCGGCACATGGAGGTGGCATCTGGCTTCCTTATTTTTGGCGGAGGCTTTGGCCATTCTACAACTCCAGGTTCTGGCCTCTTGTCTTCCTCACACAGCAAGTCTACATTCAACTTTTTCAGTTTCTGACCCTTCAGTGAAAGAGGCTCTGCACATCTGGCGTAATTGCCCAGGTTGCGGTTGCTGGGCAGCTGAAGTTTTCTGATCAGGCTGTCCAAGGGACACAGGCAGCTCCACGGGTTGTCATAGAGACGGAGATAAGTAAGGCGGGCTAGGGGGAGCAGGACCTCCTCGGAGGCTGTTGTCATTTGGTTGTGCTGGAGGAGCAGGGTGGTGAGCTGGGAGAGGCCACTGAACGCATCATCTTCCACCCTGGAGATGCGGTTCTGCTGGAGATCCAAGCTCTTCAGCTGGGTGAACTGAGCAAACATGTTGTCCCTCAAAACCTGAAAGGAGAGATGTACTCTAGTTATTTTATTTGGATCTCTGGACAATATGGTAACGTTTACCATCAGCTTGCTTGTGCATTACTCTTATCTTTACTGTACTAAAAACTTCAATCATCGTGAATTCTTACAAGCTGCAGTTTGCACCTTTTCAAATTACATATTTTTAGCATAAAAAAGAAATATTACTGATGTTTTAAATTATAAAATGTATCGTATTTAAATCCAAAACAAACAAAGGGCCTAAGACACAAACAAAAATAAAACAAGATCCGGTTTCCTTCCCGCATAAGTTATACCCGTTTTCACTGCTTTCATCAGTGTCTATTGCTCAGTCATTTCCACTTATTAACCTGCGGGCTAACATTTTGTTTCAGTTCTCTCAACACCTGCGACATAAACATCCTGTACTTGCTCAGATACGCAAAAAACTGCACACATAAGGAAAAAAGTCTGTCTTTGATCTCGCTCCCAAATAACTGGTGCGCAGATGCTCATGGCATCAACAAGCCATCTGAAACATTCAGAGTAAAACATTATGAATACTTAACTCGGGCTTAATTGGTGCAAAGAACCCATTTTCTTGCACAAAATTGCATCGCCCATCCGCTGTAATTAGCATCAGTTGTTATTTTTGCACCAGGTGAGCAGAAATCTGCCTGTAAATACCTGAATCTTATTTCTTGCCAGCAGTAGGTGGTGGATATCTTTGGGCCAGTCCTGCATCACACTGGTCAGCTGCCTGTCCTGGCAGTCAAGGTACTTTTCTCCTGCCTCCATGTATTCCATGCACATCTCAGTTTGACGCCTCATGACGCGAGGCCTGCCTCTACCCCGTACATGGCCCCTAGCGCCCCTCTCCACAGCCTTTGACCGAGGGCCTCTCCGGGGCTCTGCTGATCCAAGGAGTAGCAAGAGCAGGAGGGAAGCAAGGAGACGCATGACAGGAGAGGAGAGGATGGAGCCTGGCAATCAGGTCAGTTTCGGAAGTCGGATGAGGAAGGGATACAGGTCAGTCACGGCTGGTGGCACAAACAGAGGGAGAGAGGGTGGGGAAAAAAGTGAATTTTCAAAGTTCTTCAGTGGAAACTTCTCACAAAATCATAAAACATTTGCAAGGGAGTCCCTAATAAGACCCTGCATCTTTGGCCTTACTGTGTGGAGTCTGCATGTTCTCCTGGTTCATGTGCAGGATTATTTGAACCCATTTGCTGAGTATCACACTTTAATTTTTTGTCAGGAGCCATTACTTAAATCTTCATGAGCACTTTGTGTTGAATGTTTTTATACAATAGAAAACCTGAAAATGTCAGTGTTTGACATCACATTATTGTGTACATTTATGTGCAACATAAATGTAGAAGTTGACACAGATAAAGAGAATCTGTTTTATTAAAGCATATCTGTCCCGGTGGCAACAACTAAAGCAGTAATGCTGCACACGTTGAATGAATTAGTGGAAAAGCTGAGTGATTGTGGAGTGGGCGGAAATGGAGGGGGAAAAAAATTGGAAAAGGGGGTTTTGAGGAAAAACGAAAAGACATTTCTCGAGGTTGATGTGTGGTCATAACAGTTTTCTTTTTTTCTGTTTTCTTTGTTTTCTACCTCCAGAAAGCTGTATGTTCGACATCTTTTTAAACATATTTACTCTCCTTATAATGAAGGAATTGTTTGTGTTGTAGGGTAGAGGGTGAGGGGGTGTATGTTTTGGATTTTGGAATCGTTTAGTTTCATGTGTTTAGAGCCATTTTCTTTTATCTAAGACGCCAAGAGTGCGCGATACAGTAACAAGTGTGTTATGTATATATATTTGTCACCTATATGAGTAAGTGTCAGCGACTAAAACACTTTCATTTTTAATGGAAAAAAATGCTTTTGTTAGTTGGATAGTCTGACAGTACAATATATGTATCATTATCTGTGAGGTTCCCAGAAAACCAGTGAAGATCATCCAGAACCACAGAAACCTGGCCTGGATAAAGTACTACACATAAAAAGGCATGTAAAGCCACAAGTTTGCGGGGGGTTTTTTTTACACATCATGTAATATATAGATTAAACCACCAAAATGTGGTGTGTTGATTAGTGAACTTAAAAGGTGATAGTAACCAGTTTTTTTTGGGGGGGGGCACATGCAGGCAAGCTGTTTCTACTGGTTTCCAGTCATTCTGCTAAGCAAACAAGGCTGATTGTAGTTTCATATTTACAGCAGCCTACCAAATTTCCCAAATAAACTATTGCTTTAAAACCGCTAGGAGCCTGTATGTCTGTTTCTTGGTCTGCTGTTCTTGCCATTTGCGGTGCCAAACTCCAACATTGTCATCAGGTACAAATATATGTCAGGACTGTAAATATTATTATTTATTGCCTAATAATGATGGTAATTGTCTTTTTTTTACTCCACAGCCGTTCTCACAGCCTACTGGCTATGTCAATACGCACATGTGTAAGGGTGTACACATTTCATGCCAAAATATATGAGTCATGAATCCCTTGCGTTATCAGAGCCAAAAAGAAAAAAAGAGGGGAAGGCCCACAGGTCTGCCAACGTGCACCACGCACACACATACAGACACACGTGTATGCTGACTAAGGCCAACTGTACCAAACCGCAGCTCTCTTACCATCTTTCAGACTCATACAGTGGAACAAGCCTGTCAGTGCAGATGGTGTCGTTCCATTGTGAAGAACAGACAGGGCATGTTAGCTAGCTACAAGCAAAAACAGCTGAGAATGTATCTGGGGAAATACTTAGCAGCTGGCTGAGAAATCTTCTACTGTCCATCTATAAATGATCTCTAATTGAATGAAGCAAACATAAAACTTCAGTTTCTTTCGCTGAAGCCATCACATGCAGCAATTCCCCTCCAGCGAGCTGTCTCACCAAACCCACAAGAACTTAATGAATTGGTCTTCTAAGTCACTACCTATCATTATCTGCCTAACTGTGCCCGTCTTCCTTCTTTGTCTGTATTTATGTGCCAGTGTGCAAGCAAGAGAACATGTTATAGTGCCTGTGTTAAATGTTTATGAAGCTGAAGAGTGGCGTGTTTTAACACAATGAGAGACTTGTTGAGTAGACTCAGACACATCCTCTGTGTATAACTATTTAAGTATTTACCAATGTAAGTGCTTTCAGGTTAAGCCATTTAAACTGGCATAATAATAATAGTATATTATATAAATTACCTGTTGTTACAACCAAGCTATGCAGAAGACCATCACTGAACCTAGAAGCAAACGTGCTACAGCAGCACAAGACCACACTGGGTGCCATTCCTGTCTGCTAAGGACAGAAAACTGAGGCTATAATTCACACTGACTCAGCAAAACTGGACAAAAGATGATTAGAAAAATGTTGGCTTGTGTCATGAGTCTCAATTTTGGCTGTGACATTGTTGGCTGAATTAGAATTTGGCATAAACAACAAGAAAGCATGGATCCACCCTGCCTTGTATCAGTCGTTCAGGCTGCTGGTGGGGTAATGGTGTGGGAGATATTTCCTTGGTGCATTTGAGCCCCTTAAAATACTGAGAATCATTCAAACACCACAGCCTACCTGAGTATTATTGCTGACCATGTCCAAGCCCTTTATGTCCACAGTGTATTCATCTTGTGATGGCTACTTTGACCAGGATAACACATCATGTCACAATAGAGCACCTTTGGGATGTGGTGGAATGGAAGATTTGTGTAACAGATGTGCAGTTGACAAATCTGCAGGAACTGCAGATGCTATCATGTCAATATGGACCAAAATCTCTGCAGAATATTTTCAGAACCTGTTGAATCTATGCCATGAAGAAAAGGGGGTCAAGCCCACTAGCGAGGTATACCTACCCATTTATACATGTCAGTGTGGTGCTTGTCTGTCTCTCTTTTTATCTAGCTAGCTAGCTAGGTAGTTATCGAGCTTCTATACAACTATAGGCATGGTCACGCTACATTATCCAGCACACATTCCAGCTGTGACCATAATAAACCCACTCAGGCTAAACCCGTCCCCTTGGTTCACCCCATGGCCACAGCAGACCAGCTTAGTCCTTCTACTCTGATATTATGTCCCACTCCAGCTACCACTGGTCAGTGTATGCCAACCCAAAGTGGTCAAAGAAAAAGAAAAAAAACATATCTCCCTCCATCTGTGAACATCTAGCAAAAGGCCCTTGGGTTTTCTAAGATCTGTCCCAGGGGCCTCTCTAAATATCACACAGACTGTTTTCTTGCCACTAACATCTGTCCTGAACCAGAATAGAGTTTGGTCTAGACATAAAATGTGGTAGCAACATGTCCCTGAGTTTTGACTACGTGAAAATAAACCTGTGCAAAGAAGTCCTTTCTTGTGTGTCAGAGACCTTAATCATATTTCATTTTTCTTCATAATTTTTGTGTGGATAGTGTCATGTCTGTGCCCTGTCTGGAACACAGTTTTATCCACAGGTTCAAAGTTCAGCAAAAGTCCTGCATGCTAACAAGAGTGACATTTAAATGTCTCCGCGTTACTTTTCAATGATAGAGGTACAGTATGTTCTTTGATTTTTTTTTTTCTTGTTGCTAATTATTAGGCCTTGGATTTTTTAAATTTGTTTTTTATTTATTTATTTGCATTTCAGAAACCACAAAATCCAACAGCACTACCATTAAACCTAAATACCTAAGCCTGTTTTGGGGACAGTGTGCAGGGAGTGTTGACTTGGAAATTATCTAACTGAATATACCGTCTCTCTGCTGAACCAGCTGTGCCTTATCCAAAGTGCTCTTATTTTTTATGCTATTTGATTTTATGAGCAGCGCTCGGTGTAACACATCAAAAAGTAACAGATTGTAACATTCATATTACGTTCATACATCTATAATGCCGTGAATGCACATACATTACAGACTCAGACACATTACATACAATACAACCATTCCTAACTTCAGTATTGGCATTAGAGTTACTAATCAAACAGTCACATTACTTGTGTTGTAGTTTCAGTTTTTAAGCATTCTCCAATTATATGAAAAAGCATATGATGGGCATGAAAATCAAATGAGATTTTAATCTGCATTGCAACAATTGCCCGATTTTAGTTTGTGCATGAGCTCGGACGCAGTTAGAGGGTGTGGAGATCTGCACATATAAATCATAAAATATTTCATAGAACAACAACAAAGTGACAATGAAGTGCAAACTGGACCCTGGCCAGAGACAGCTCTGCGCTGTTGAGAACACAATATCAAATGCCTCCAAGCACCTACCAAAGTTACGTGTTATAACAAATCAATAAGCGAAAGATCTCCAGACCCAAGCTGAGTGTTTTCTGAACCCAGCTAAGCACCAATTAAAAGTAGCCTGATTTTTGGACAGGAACTAAGGCAGAAAAAGTCATCAATTTCTACAGTACAATATCTCTTACATTTTTCAGTGAAGTACTCTTCAAGTTAGTTTTTACCAATTATGCTACCTTGACCAATCACTTTATCAGGTACACCTGTTGTGCTGCTTGTTAACGCAAATTACTAATCAGTCAATCGCACTGGAGGAATTAAATGCATTTAGGCATGTAGACATGGTCTAGCTGGCCTGCCGACATTCAAACCAAGCATCAGAATGGGGGGAAAAGGGAGATTTAAGTGGCTTTGAATGTGACATGTCTGAGCATGTCAGAAACTGCTGATTTGTGGATCTTCCCACACAATCTTCTCTAGAGTTTACAGAAAATGGCCTGAAAAACAGGGAAAATATGCAGTAAGCGGCAGAAAAGGTGCCTTGTTGATTTCAGAGGAGAACTATCACTCTTATAAGAAGGCAACAGTAACTCAAAAAATGTACTACGTGTACATTTTATCGCGATTTCTTGACCATGACACTGGGTTCACTGTACTCAAATGGCCTCTCAAGAGTTATCAGATCTCAATCCAAAAGAGTACCATTCCGATGTGGTGGAAGATTTGAATAACAGATGTGCAGTTGACAAATCTGCAAAAACTGTGTGATGCTATCATGTCAACATGGACCAAAATCTCTGCAGAATGTTTTCAGTACCTTGTTGAATCGATGCCATAAAGAATTAAAGCACATCCAAAGACAAAAGGATACTAGCAAGCTGAGTGTCTTGTGAGTGTATCTTTAATTTATAAATCTTCTGTATGCAGACAAAGTAAAGTATAAGTGATTTGTGTTGATGTGTGAGTATTTGTACGATTGTTCTCAAGCAATCTCTAGCAGTGCTGCAAAGTAACAGGTAGTGTAATAATAAAATAATAAAAGATTACTGCATTGCATTAAAAATGGATGTTGTGTAAAAGCAAAAAGATATAAGTGATTCATTGACTATATGTACAGTAGCACCCATAAGCACAAAAAGTAAACATAATTTAGGGTTGTGAGTACTGGATAATGAAGCAGATAGTTAACAGTAATGTAATCAGATGAATTGGCAGGAGCTGTGCAGAGACAGCAGCCAGGACATGAGAACGTTGGACCCATTTGCAACAACACTGGCGGCCACAGATGTGTGAATGAAGCAGCGGAAACATACAGAAAAACAACATCTCTTACGCCAGTGAGAGACACAAAGAGAGAGAAATGCATACAACAGGCACCCGTACAGAAACAGGCAGACATATGCCTGTCTTTGAGTATCTGTATGTTTTCTGAATTGTCTGTGTGGACTCAAATGGGCCATTTGGCCTCAGTAGACCAGAGCAGACAGGTTGGCCTCTAACACCATTGCATATCACCTACATCAGGAAGAGGGGGTTAGAGAAGAAGAGGCACTGACTGCAGTTTGGACAAATACAGATGGTGGCTGCTCGCTTATTCGAAAACCAGATGCAAAAGATGTTTCAGACTAAATAGAAACCGCAGGAAAAAAGTGCAAGTCCTACAGGCAAAATTAAAGTTACCAAAAAAAGTGACGTCAGCTGAAGGGAAATTCCTGCTGGCAAAGAGAAGATATTTTTTGTTTGGTTTTAAGTGTCACTGCTTTTGTTAAGCCAAGAACAAAGAAGAAAGCCTTTTGGTTAAACCCTGGCCAGCTGGGGGAAAACTGCCACAGCAAAAGGTGCCCATGTAATAGATCTAGTCAGATTATATTTTTGTGGGTCAAAGCACAGACCACCGGTGACCTCTTGATGACTGCAGGGATATTACATAATCAGGATAGAGTGCTGTTGCTGGTTTACAAATGAAGAAAAGACAAGTCAAAAGTACTGCAAAAACTTCCAGGCTGATGATGAAGCAGGGCGTACCTATAAAGCTAAAAAAAAAAAAACCCTTAAAAATTATAGTGATTAGTGTCTTGCCAGCTAAGCCTTGAGACTGCACAGTGGCTACCTGCACTGGTTGACCACAGAGGATCTTCGTGCTCCAGTAACAGTGGACGGGCCACTTGGTATGGAAAGAGTTCAGACCGCCAGGGGAAACAGTTCAGAAACACAAGGGCCACTGTGTTACAGAGAGAAGTGAGAACAAGAAGGGGAGGCTGTAAAAACAAGAATGAGGTTTTCCTGCTTAGCTGCTAATACAAAATGTAAAAATTCCATTCAAGTCGCATGCACACGGAAACCATCAATTGGTAAGTCAGGCAGTTAATAAGAGAAGAAAAAAAGACAGAAAATTGGAGCGCAAGGACAAAGAGTGAGCTTATGTGTGATAGGTGACTGTTCTTCTTTAATACACTGGAAAGCCTCCCAGTAAGTGACCTTGCTTTGTTTCCTTTGGGTTAACTCTCCTGCATGCGTGCCCAAGTGCAACTGTTTAACAGACCTACCAACAAGCTACAGACAGACAGACAGACAGACAGAGATGGAGACAGGGAAAGAACAAAAGTGCAGACAGTGGGAATGTATAGAAAACAGAAGTGGGAAGGAAGTCTAATAATAAAGCCATAATGCTAAAGGAGAGGATGAGACAATAACAGAGACAGACATGCTGCGCATGTAGAAAGCATTCAAGAGAGAACCCTCACACGTCCCTGAGAGCCTAATTGAAACCATACAAGTTCATTTCTGCAGTGGAGGAAAACTGAGAGTGCTCTGAAAGAAATGTTTGGAGACAGAAAATGAACACTTGAGTGTTTCGGAGAGGGTCAGAGGTGCCCCCGCTCACAAAAACAAACAGCAGAAGGAGGATGTTTCTGACAGAAACGAGCCATTTTGCCTGTCTTTGTGGCTTCCCCCCCGCAAGACCCACAAGGAATGGCTTTCTAGGACTCTTTGAAATCCAAACACGTGCAAAAGCATGTCCAAAATCAGCAGTTGGTCCCCTTTGAGAGAAGCCAGCGTCCAGTTGCATCTGTGCAGCTCCTGTACAGGACAAATGGCCAGCTTTAAGTAAAGATTATGGAGTCATTACCCTACCACCACCACCACCCATCCTGAAAAATGAAGACCAAGGGAGGTGCTTTATCTTATAATTATGCAATATTTTGCTGTGTTTGGTAACATAGTATTTTTATGTCCTCAACCTTCAGTGTCTACTTTTTTTTAAAGGGAGTTAAAAAGCTGACACAAGATGTTTAACAGAGTTCAAACACATGCACAATGCCTTCCCCCACTACCCAGCTTTGGTTTAGTGCCAGACACATCTGAGCGGTAAAGACAGAGTTCTCCCACTCGTGTTCTTACCCCAGCGTGCTCTATTTAAATGTAACTGCAGCAAGCCTGAGAAGGCAGAGGTTTAAGTAAAAGGCACTGATGCACTTTGTAATCAGAGTAAACCTGCAAGTTTACCAAGTTTCTCTTCCCCCCTTTTCTCCCTGAAGAATTCCAGAGTGAAAACACACGCTGCTCCTGCTCCAAGCATGAGTTTGGAATTTCAGTTAAAAGTGGGCATGTAAATCTGTGTGTACATATTGCTGCAAGGACATGCGCAAATACATTCATAAAGACCTAAGCAACCTGTGGAAAAAAAACAGCACAATCTGTGCAGCAGTCTGTGGATCATTTGTAATGTTCTAACATCAAACTTTTTGAAAATGGGAATGTTTTTTGTCATTTCCTTGAAATCTCTTACAGTCTTTCTTTATTTTCAACCAGATAGAGAACCGGCTGTGTTCAATGAACATGAAGTTGTTAAGAGGGTGTGGCTATCAATAATTCCTTCCTTACAGTGCAAAGAGGGTCCAAGAACAGAAATTCACCTCTTTCCCTGGCAGAAGTGGTGCTCGGCTCCATCTGTTGCAGCAGTGTGAGCGGGACCACCAGCCAGTTACATAACACAAGAAGGAAGCATCTGAAATGAGAACTTGGATGTTTCGCTCCTGTTATTTTTTCTTTTTTTTTGCTGCTTTTGCAGTATTTATCTGCCTTTGGAGATATTTCAAAATTAATCTCTGGCAACAATGATCCCCATCCGCCCACACATACATTTTAAAATAAACTTGGCACCTCTTCAGCACTTCCAGTTAAAAATGTCGTAGTGGAAAGAATGCTTACTTCAGCAATTCAACAAATACAGAGCAAGAAACCAGAGAGGTTTGCTGAAATGATTTTAAAAAACAAATATTTTTTTTATCTCCTCCCTGTTTATGAGTTTTAATAGCATTTCACGTTCTGCACGCTTATGTTGCTCAGTTCTCGCCTTTCACAGCTTCACATTAGTGATGACTTGTTATTGAGTTAGAGCCTGACACTGAATCCAAAATTTCAGTTTTGCTTCTGCATTTGCCAAAACTTCTCTTTGACTCTCTTACTATCAAGCCTTTAGTAAGTTATGAAAACTGGCAGAGTTTTTTTCATTCATTGTTAGTGCACCGCCTCTAAACATGCCTGTGATTTCTAAAGAACAAAGGAGTTAAAACAAAGGGGAAGTGATATATGTCTGTTAAAATTAAAAGTCAACACTTTGGTAAATTTTATTGCTACATATTCTGCAGCTTTGCACCTTGTACTTTATGATTTCATTGGTTCAATGTGGCCTTTTGTTAACATTTGGGGAATCAGATTTTGTTTCCAAGAAATATACTTTGCACAATCCCACAGTTGCAAATTTTTATATATGCAGGTAGAAAGGTCTGATGCACTGTTTGTTTTTTTTTCCTACCTGTGCAGGGTGAGAATCTGACCTGGGCTCGTCCACTAGGACCTGCAGATCTCCGGTCGATCCTGTATCCCAGGCTCCTAATCCTGTCATGAGCGTTGCATTCAAGCCAAGAAAATCTGCCTGGCTGCCTGTAAACTTAGAGCCTGGAGTGAGGGACGAACGAGTGGCTGCTCTCTCTCTCGCTCACACTCTCTCGCTCTCTCTCTCCCCTTTTCTCTCTCTTTCTCTCATGAACTCCTTGCTTTTCACCCACTCAGCTAGATTGTACTGAAAGTGTGAAGAGAGAGAGAGAGAGAGAGAGAGAGAGAGACTGCAAACGATGTAAAACTGATTCTCGAAGGAGCTACAAGGCTTTGACTAGTTTAGCATTACACACAGACACACACACACACACGTGTGGGAGGGCTCCAACCCTCCACTGATTCCCTGTGTTGAAGCAGTGGACTTATCCCAAGATGTGCTGCTAACTGGCCTGATAGAGAGTGAGAGAGAGCTTGTGAAGTCATGCACTCACCCACCAATGCAAACACCAGTGTGCCAGCCTGTCTGCCTTTTTCTTTTTTCTGTTGTGCTACTAAAGGAAGAAAGAACCTTCTAGATTTACCTTAAATCTTTACAGGCTTGTTCCAAAATAACTTTGGTCCACTTCCAATATCTGCTTCAGTGGTGGAGCACTCTTTTGTTATTAGACATTACGTACATCTTGCAAGCAGAGCTTGTGGTTTCACAAGGTTTTGCAAACAGTTTGCCACTCAACACCTGGATTGTATCAATTTAGGATACAACAGTACAAGAGAAGTAACCAGAGCTCATTTGGAGTTTTATACTATGTCCTCTTACCTTTTGGCTGTGCTCACAGTATGGGTTTAAGTACCAGCACCTTAACATTTGTGCTTTGTACTCCCCGTAACTGATTGCCATTACATTTGGCTGACGTTCATGCACCGATTAATCTGCCAAATTAGATTGCTTGTTACAAAGAACCATGTGAGAAACTGTCTTTGGAAACTGTTTGAGAAAGGGCAGGTGCTTTCACAAACAGGTGACTGAATGGATCTTCTATATTTAACCAATCAGCAGTGAAACATTGGGTGCAGAGAGCATCAAAGAGGGAAAGTTCAGCTCTAAACACATAACTTCGTTTCAAGATGGGTTCTCTTCTGACACTGTCTTGCAAATTCTGCAAGAATCCCAGACCACAAGTAAAAGTGCTCCATCTTAGCTTCTAATTCTAGCACGATTCTTACATTAAAATTGTAGCATGTTCAAATACTTGAACCATGAATTTCTGGTAGAGAGCAGAATTCATGGTTCTATCAATAGCAAGTCATCCAGGCCCTGAAGCAGCCCCAGACCATCACACTACCACCACCATGCTTTGCTATTGGCAAGATGGTCTTTTTATAAAATGCTATATTAGTTTTACGCCAGATGTAATGGGACTGAAACCTTCCAAAAAGTTCAACTTTTGCCTCATCAGTCCACAGAATATTTTCACAAAACTGCTGCGCATCGTTCTTTTTGGTCAGCGGTGGTTTTCTCCTCGGAGCTCTGCCATGGATGTCATTTTTGCCCAGTCTCTTTCTTATTGTTGAGTCATGAACACTGACCTTAACTGAGGCAACTGAGGCCTGCAGTTCTTCAGATATTCTTCTGGGCTCTTTTGTGACCCCCTAGATGAGTCATCGATGAGCTGGAGTAATTTTTGTAGGCCGGCCACTCCTGGGAAGATTCACCACTGTTTCAAGTTTTCTCCATTTGTGGATAACAGCTCCCGCCATGGTTCACCAAAGACCTAAAACCCTACAAATAGCTTTATAACCTTTTCCCGACTCATAGATGTAAATAATTTTGTCTCTCATCTGTTCTTACGTTTCATTAGATTCTGGTAAAATGTATTGTTTTTTGATTTCTTAATAAATAAAATCATCATTTATAAAGTGCATTTTGCATTATCATCTTATCATCTTTGTCTAACATTAAAAGTTGTTTGATGATCTGAAACGTGAATGTGACACATATGCAACAAAATAAGAAACTTACACTTCTCCAGCAGAATTCTCACATCAGCAAAAATGACTGGGCACACACACTTTGCAGTAGGGAGTTTGGAGGGTAAAGACTATTTAAAGGATTTAGTATTACTGCACTGGGCCTCTGCATTCTCACATGCAACTCAGGACCACAGTGGATGTACAAACAGCATATTTTTTGATTTAGCAATTTTGTAACATAAGCCTACACGCACATTTTTAATAATTTTGTTGATAAATGTTGACATTTTTGTTAAATAGTAAACATAGCAGCTTGACACACTTTGCAATTTGTTGCAAACATGAGTAAGAAAACAAAACAGAGTAGTGTTTTGTTAATCTGTGAAGTTTAATGGAGTAGGAGACAAGTAATCCCTTATAGTCAACATACTGCTCAGCACTTCTGGTCTCTAGATGAACACTGAGTGGAACAGTTCCATATTAGGACCACCATTCTGCAGCTTCTTAAATGGATTGTTTACTGCCAAACACTTCAAAAGGCTTGAGGGTACTTATAACAGAACACTTATTTTTAATATGTAGGATAGCAGGTATGGGGGACATGCAAAGTGTTTTTAGTTTCTCAAAAGGCTATATAACCTGTCTACTTAACAGTGGTAAAGGAACATACACTGAAGCTAATTATACACACACACTTGCACAAAAGCAGGCATGCAGAACAGTCAGAAAACCTTTGCCTGAGTGTGTGTTTGTTAATACCCAGGAAGGAGAAGATCTGTTTGTGTGCCAGGCCAGCTGTGCTGCCAGTGGGGAGATGAAGGATGTGTGCCTTGTTAAAATGTCTCAAACATTCTTTGAGAGCCAGGTCAACCCGAGAATCCACTGCATCCATTTAAAACTTTTTTACAACCTCCAAATAGTGGATAAACTTCTAAAATAATCTTTGATGAAAGCAAAATGTGTGAATATTTCATTTTATTAGACAAGGCAGCTAGAAGTTGTGTTTATATTTGGTTATAGCTCTAAAAAGAAAGCAGTTATAATAGATGGCTTAAAAAACAAAGCAAAACAAAGCTTATAAAATCACTCTATATATTTCTATTCTATTCTATACAGGAGTAAATGGGAACTAAAGGCTTAAATCAATGAAGAAATTCATCTAAATTAATTAATGTTTATTCTGTTTGTGACCTTTTGTTTAGCCACACAAAAACAGCTTTCTAATGAAGCTTGTGTGTAAGTTCATCAATTAAGATCTGTAATCGCTCATCTACCTGCTTTTCTGGGTGTTCAGGCGCTAGTCTGTTCTTTGTATTACTACCACTTTCCCACGCTGTCTAGCTCAATACTCTGCTCCAATCATCTTCCTGCGTGCCTGCTCTGAACCAATCAGCCTCCACGCTGCATGGTTTAAATCTATGCTCTCTGTCATTCTCCCTTTCAGGCTGTCTTTGTGCAACCCATCTCCTACCGGAGTCTAATCACCAAATACACTGATTAATTAAATTTAATTCTTCCAAATTATTTCTCCTCATTCAAATGAAGTTAAAGCTGAATTTCCATCAGACTTTTCCCCTGGAAAAGGGGGTGTGAAAGATACACAAAGAAGCATCCAAAAAGTTTGCGGTCCTCAGTGAAGTAGCTAGTATCCGTGAGCAAATGGCCATGATCAAAAGATTTTCAGGAAGAAATCTAAAAATAGCAGGAGCACTACAAGTAATTTAAGAGTTGCACGAGGACACATATTGGACATTGTTTTCTTTTTAACAACATCAGAGAGATCTTGGTAAGCTTTTAGTAATGTACCACCTAAGAGACACTCTTGAATAACCTGCATATTTAGTCACTTAACTCTGCTCTCGTCTTCTCATTTGTATTGCCTGACTTTGTTTGATCTTGGTTCTGTCTGTCTGTCTAACTCCCTCTCAATCTTTTTTCTCAGAGTCCCATGCTTGTCTACCTGGCCGCAATCCATAACAGTCTGGAAGCATGCTCAAGCAATACATATACACACTGTCATGCGGATGCAACTATTTAAACAAACCAGATGACCCTGTACCTCCATCTGCTCTGGCTATAAATGTAGATCCAATTTTAATCAAAGTACTGCACACTGAATCCCTTCTGTTACACTCTGTCAGTGTACAGCAGTGATTCAACACACACTCCACAGGTAATTGCTCACTTCAAAGACACCAAGCATTAATAACTCCTTTGCCCTGGAAATCACGCCACCTTCTTTTTTCCCCCTTCTTTATTTCCTCACTGTTTACATGCCCCTTTCCTCCTCTTTCCACTCCTTTAGGTGATTAATTTGTTTTGCGTTGTCATTTTTCAACCGCTTCCGCTTTTCTTCTTCACTTTTCTTCTCCCGCTTTTTTCACCCCCCCCCCCCCTTTTTTTTTTTTTTTTTTTTTAACA
>VVHJ01000974.1:9573-49356 GCA_015107715.1 Tylochromis polylepis | reverse complement strand
TGTTCAATGTTTGAAAGCCAGATATATCACCAATTCCTCCCAACTGTCAAATTATTAATTTAGTTGCTGTTCTGACTTTCATTATCAGCCAACTGTCAGACTAAAATTTGAGCTGTTGTAGCATTAATTTGCATGTGTTTTTGCTTAATGTTGTTTTTTTGTTTGTTTTTTTGTTTTTTCCAGCTTCAAAATCATCAGTGTGGAAGTCATGCTTTGCTGTACTCTTAGTCTCAGTCCTCGAATCAGCCAAGCAAATCCACAGCAAAAATATTACATCATAAAAATCAATACATGAAGCAAAGGAAGCCACATGGCTTGAACATTAAACATTACAGTCTTGAACATTTAGTTTACTATTTTTATTCACAGCAGATGAAAAGTAGTTGTGCAGACTGAGGACTGAGGCAGGTTACTTTAGCTTTCTGTGTTGCAAAGTCAGCTTTTGTGTGACTTTCTCTTCCTGTGATCATTAGTCTTCTTCTCTGTCTCTTTTCTCTCGCTGCTTTTTCCCCCCGCTGTTTCCATCTTCTGCTGTGTCTTTCCTGGCGCTTGTGCCCTCACTCTGCTCCTTCTGTCACATCTGACACCTCTAGACGGTAAGTGGCTTTTCTTGTTGGCCACTGATTTTGTCAGTTCCCCCGTCACTGTGTGTCGTTCTCTTCCACGGCTTTAGTTTAAAGTGTCTTAACTATACCTTGAATGTGAGATGATATAAAAGAAGACCTTTTAAACCAATGTAGCATGAAATGTGTGCTTTAACAGTAATCAGACCTTCTACAGCAATTACTGTTACATAAGCCCTTAATGTGAAAATGTACAGTTCAGTCAGATCCACTATAGTGAAAAGAACTGTTTTATTTCCATCGGCAGTAATTTATATTTGGCAGCCTGGCGTTTTTTCTGGCACCTTTCTGGCCTTCCATGTGCATACAGCCAAAGGCTGAGAGAGCAGCAGCAAGGTTTCCTGTACAAAACAGTTGCAACAGACATGACACTGATTCAGTGTGAAAAGGAGGTGTGAAGGTGGAGGTGGGTTGCAAAGCGGTTTTCAGATGTGCAGCTACTGTAGGCAGTAACTTAAATAGCGTACATTTGCTTTGGCTTTAACCGAGATCAGTTGATCTGCTTGGATTTGGGTTGAGCTCCATTTCTTGGCCTGCCTTGTGTATGCTGTGGTCAGCTAATGGCATTTCATTCAGCTGTATCAGCTCTGAGTTACAAAAGGATCAATTAGGATCAGAGCTAACATAGTTTTGTACTTTCTAATTATTATTATTATTATTTTATTTTGACTGTTTGTTTTTAACCTCCTAGGACCTGGCATCCACATATGTGGACATCACATTTTGGGTTGTCACAATACTAAGTTTTGCTCTACAAGGGCCTGATATCCACTTACGAGGACTGCCACTGTTCTATTGAAATTTAAAACGAATGTCCTCGTATGTCAATATCATTTTTCTCAGAAACCAAATCAGGTAAAAAGATAATTCTTTGTTTTTACATTCATCAGGTCCCAATCAGCCCAAATAGCAAAGAGAAATTAAAAATGCGTGCCATGAAAGAGTTCGGGTCTTGGGAGATTAATTCAGTTTAGGTTCAGTTCGTTTTCCAAGTTCACAACATGGTTACAGTTAGTTTTAATTTCATTTTTAGTTTAGTTTTAGTTCATTATAATAACCTTGTTAGTATTAGTTTGTCTGTATTGCTTCTAGATTAGAGTATATCATCCCACTGAGGCATCCATTTATCCATTTTTTTACTTGCTTAATCAGTTCAGGGTTGCAGGAGGACTGAAACCTATCCCAAAAGCTCATAGGATGGGTATCTAAGAGAGTGCTCTTTAAAAGTTAAAGGTAACCCTTCATTTCTTTATATTTTGCTTCCAGGGAGACAGACATTCTTGTCAGTTTTAAAAGTGGTTTTGAGCAATAGTTTTCCAACCTTTCTGGAGTTCTCTCATAGTTCTTCTTTTGACATTGACTGCTGTGTCACTCATTTTTAGATGGGTCCCTGTAACTAATCATTTTCAGATTAATTTTCTTAATTGTTATTTATTTATTTATTTACTCTTTCTGCTGTTAGATCAAATTGTACATGGTTAGCTTGGAGAACATTAAAATAGAGTTTTACTGTAAATCTCAATATGCATTTTTTCCTCTCTAGTAAAAACAGAAAAAATGAAATTGTCCACAAAAATGTACCGTTACACCACTACGTTACCAGTTTGCTTAATAAATTATTCAAAAATATCCTCAAATCTGGTATATAATAACAGATAATTTGTTTTTCTTTCCCAGAAAGAAAAAATCAACCTGAGTTTCCTGAGGCTGTTCAGAGCAGCTCGTCTCATCAAGCTTCTGCGACAAGGCTACACTATTCGCATCCTGCTGTGGACCTTCGTTCAGTCCTTCAAGGTAAGGAAAAACTGAGTAACATGAAGACAGAAAACATTATAGACATCCAAGTTGGAGTCTGAAGCATCTCGGTAAGCATGTACACTTGCAGAAAGAAACTTTTAATTTGAAAAGACACATGGGCTGGCAATCTGAGCCAGATTTATTTGCACTTGCATAAAAGCATATCTCATACAATGCAACTAGTGGAATAAAGGGCTCAAAAAACAGGCCTAAACATGCTTTTTCCTGTTCAAATTGAACGAAATAGCTCTCAGCAGACAGAAGTTTAGATTTTCACACTGTGCCGGTTTTGTTCTCTAAATCCCCTGGGACAAGTCGAGTTAAATGTGGAGCGCTGGGGCCACAGCACAGGGAATTTATAGCAGCTTTAATGTAAGTAGTGAGAGCTTTTAAGCCCAATGAAAATGGACAGTAGCTTCAGAGTGTTAAAAGGTGGCTAGTTAATTGCAACAAATGTTCGCCGCCTTCTTGCAGCCATATAAATAGTTGGTTGAAAAGAATCAACCCAGCAGGTCAGGTTCATTGCTCGGGTTCTTAAATAAATACTATAAAGTGTTAGAAGGGCGCTTGTTGCTCTGTAGAGAATCATATTTCCGAGTGTGTATTTGTGTACAGACACAGACAAAGAGATCAAAAGAGGCGTTGTGCAATGTGTGTGTATAAAATGAATATTGGTGGTACCATGCAGTATATGAGTGTGTTTAGTCTGTATTCATGTGTTTGCTTTCAGGCCCTGCCATATGTCTGCCTACTCATCGCCATGCTGTTCTTTATCTACGCCATCATAGGAATGCAGGTGAGTCATCATGTGAATAAAGCACATCTGAATTTCATGATTCAATGAAATATGCCTTCTACAAAGTGTGGATCTCCCAGTAGCCTATCAGTGAATGACCTGAGTGGGTGTGACTACACTTTAGCTTGTGTTTAACTGCCATTTCCCCATTTCTCTTAATTTGAAGTGCAGTATAGCTATTGCCATCATTTTAACCATATATTGAGTATAAAAGATGGACGTATAGTAGCTACCATGAACTTACCTGTTGGTTTGTAGATTAATTTCGTTTTATGGATATTTTGCCATCTTGGTTTTTGAAGCCACATTTAGACCAGAGGGTGGATTTATCAGCCAGCAAGCCTGGTTAGCACTCACAAACTATACTGGCGCATCAGATACCATCTAATTAATGATAAGTGAAATGCAAATTTAATACTAGAATTTCATCCACTAAAACAGGTCCGCGAACTTCCTAGACTGGCTTTTGTTGTAATTAACTGCAAGACACTATAATTTTCAGTAATAGTCTGTTTATCTCACAGTTGGAAAACCCTTTTGTCATAGCAGTTAAAAAAGCAACAAACATTCAAGGTAAATGTGTTGTATTTTATATATATTCATTTTGCTTTCTTTGTTGTTTTTAAACTTGCTGTAAAAAGTTTCTTGTGCAGTAAAAACAAGTACAAAGTCTAGGTTTTTCTTATTTGCTCTGTTGAAACCCATTTTAATCTACTTGATTAAAATACTTTTTATATTATTTTTTTGTTTATGGAAACATAGTAAATCTTACTAAAATTCATTTAAATGTTTAATAATAAATAGAAAGGGTAAAAAAGTTTTGATAATTTTTTTAAAATTTATTTTATGGAGGTACGTAAGGACAACACGAGAGCTCATCACGTTTTACTCCAACTTTAATCTCAGCTTCACACAACTGAACTTACAAGGCAGCAAACACCTCCTACAACCCAAAAACATTGCCCCTCTTACCTCCCTTCTCTCTGGGTGTGAGTGGAGCCCCCTGGTGGTCCGCCACACATACTCCCCCCGAACACCCAGTAGGGTCTATTACTAGTCCAGGACCCTGGGTTTAAGCAAACGGCCAGAACGGCTGAACCTGGGAGGCAGAGAACTTGTAGAGGGAGTCCTAGCCTGAGGATGAGGTCGGCGTGGGCAGCCAGGAAAGGCTGAAGAAAACTCAAGCTCCAGCGGTTGAGAGGTGCTCCAAGAGGGAAAACTATTAATATCCATTAATCCTGCGGAAGGTGGTCGGCCGTGGTGGGGGGCCTGGTCTGGCGCTACTTGATCATCCACAAGAACATGGGCAGGTTTAAATCTGTCAACACATACAGTCTCCCTATGACCGCCGAAGTCCAAAACAAAGTGCTTCTGGCCCAATTATAGGACCTGAAATGGGCCGTCATACAGTGGATGCAGTGGTGTCTTATGTGCATCGTGCTGGAAAAAAATAAACTTAGAAGTCTCTAAAGTCTTCCGGACAAAGGTGTCAAGCAGGCAATGGTGCACCGGACCCGGAACGCAAAACGAGTTCAGTGGGTGAGGAGACAACACAGGTGAATGGAAGCACGGGGCTCTCTGGCAAGAATTCCCCGGGGACACGGAGAGGCTGACCAAGGACCAGTTCGGCTGGAGAGGCGCCAAGAGCCTCCTTAACCGCAGAGTGCAGCCCCAGCAAAACCCATGGGAGGTGGTCAACCCACCCGCAATCTGTTAAAGAAGTGAGGAGCGCAGCCTTAAGTGACCTGTGAAACCTCTCGCACATCCCGTTAGCCTGCGGGTGGTATGCAGTGGTGCGGAGGATTCTGACCCCCAGGCTCTCAGCAATGGCAGACCAAAGCTCTGAAACAAACTGGGAGCCCCTGTCGGACGTAATGTTGGCAGGGGGACTGAAACACGAAACCCAAGTCGACAAAAATGCACTGGCCACCACTGCCGCAGTCGTAGATGCCAGGGGGATCACCTCTGGCCACCGGGTGGTGCGATCAACCACAGTCAAAAGGCATGTGAAACCTTGTGACTGTGGTAGGGGACCCACCAGATCAATGTGCACGTTATCAAAACGTTTGCCAGGGATGAGAAATGACTGAAGAGGTGCCACAGTGTGCTGATGGACTTTTGCACGCTGGCACGGGATACACGCTGCAGCCCATTCCCTAACGGACTTGCAAAGGCCCGGCCAAACAAACTTGGAGCTGACCAGTTTAACAGAGGCCTGGACCCCCGGATGCAATAATGAATGCACCGAGTCAAAAATGCGACGACGCCATGAAACAGGAGCCACAGGGCGTGAGTGGCTGGTGGAAACGTCACAGATCAGGGGAGGACCGCCGTCCTGCACTGGTCTGTACTCCAGCATGAGGCCTGTCAGTGTAGACATAAGTGCAAGGATGTCCGAGTCACTGCTCTGGTTAGCAGCCATAGCAGAATAATCTATGCCGACATACACAGGAGAAACCAGTGCGTGGGACAAATAGTCAGCCACGTGGTTGGACTTACCAGCCATGTGCTGGATGTCCGTCGTGAATTCGGAAATAGCCACCAAATGGTGCTGCTGACGTGCACTCCATGGGTCAGAAACTTTGGACATGGCAAATGTCAAAGGTTTGTGGTCAACATATGCGGTAAATTGCCAACCTTCGAGAAAGAAACAAAAATGCCGTGTTGCCAGGTGAAGAACCAGTAACTCCCTGTCAAACACACTGTATTTACGTTCGTTGTCCCGTAGCGTACGGCTGAAAAAGGCAAGTGGTTGCCAAACACCAGAGATGTGCTGTTGCAGCTACATCCGAGGAATCAGTGGTCAACGCTATCTGCGCCAACGGGAACAGGTGGGCCAGCAGGGCAGCGCTAGCCAATGCGGACTTAGCCTCGCAAAATGCCGGGAGACATTCCAGGACCCAGTCAACAGGGTCATTAGCATTTTTACCTTTCAATGCGCCATACAGTGGCTGCAGCAGATGCGCCACTCTGGGGAGAAAACGGTTGTAAAAATTTACCATCCCCCAAAATTCCTGCAGTGCCTTAACGGATGAGATGGCCTGGACTTTGTCTGGCAATGGAACCGCACCCTCTGCGGAAATATGGTTTCCCAGGAAGTCTAGAACCAGCAGGCCAAACTGGCATTTTGACAGGTTAATGATCAGGCCATGTGGCGCCAAGCACTGAAAAACCTGACGCAGGTGGGACATGTGCTGTCCCTCTGAGCTGCTGGCCACCAGGATATCATCTAGATATACAAGACAGAGTCCATCAAACACTGGAAAGTTTGGGCGGCACCTTTCAGGCCAAAAGGCATGCGCAAAAACTCGAAAAGGCCGAATGGAGTAATTACGGCGGTTTTGGGGACATCCTCAGCGCGCATGGAAACCTGGTCATATCCCCGTACTAAATCAATCTTGGAAAAAATCGAGGTCCCAGCTAGATGGGTGGACAAATCCTGGATGTGGGGGATGGGATAACAATCGTTCTATGTGAAGTTATTTAGACGGCAAAAATCCCCACAAGGCCGCCACCGACCATCAGATTTCGGCACCATATGTAATTGGGAAGCCTAGGGACTATTCGAACACTGCACAATGCCCATGCACTCCATAGTTGCAAACTCTTCCTGAGCGATAGACAGTTTGGCGGGGTCAAGGCGGCGTGCGCGAAGACTGGGGGCCTGGTTGTAGGGATATAATGCTCCGCCCCATGCTTCATCACAGTGTTCGAGAAAGTAGGGACAGTTAGTGAGGCCATTAGCTGCCCTTAATCGCGGCCCACAGCCCTCAGCTAGCCTGTCAGAACCAGCCAGAGGCAGGAGGCTCTTCTGGGAGCCGGAGTCCACCAGAAAATGTCTCCCCGAGCGTGAGTCTTCTATGAAGAGCAGCCATTTCTTTTTGCCAGTGGTTGTGTCTGCTACAGAGCGCTGGCGGGCTTGTTTCCCTGGACCTTGAAACTGCACAGCGGTAAAGCGCTGTGCGTTGGCGCCGAAACGCTGATGGTAAAAACACAGCCCCTGTCCGCGGTGCCATCATGCATCGATCCCAGCCAACATCGCTGAGCTGGAGGCCTCTGGGAGAATCGGTGCAGGCATGGGAGATGCTGCCAGTGAGTCAGAAACTATCACCTGGATGCCGAAGCTCCTGTCAGCCAGGAGAATGCGGTCTGCTTCTTCCGCCAATGAGCGGTAATCCTTCACGGCCAGCAGTGGGGAGTTGGCAAGGCCAGCCTGCACGGGAGCTGGCAGTTGTCGGAGGAAGAGGTGTGTGAAGAGGAATCCTCCGTCATCCGACCCCAGTAAGGACAACATGCTCTCCATGAGCTTGAGAGCGGTACCACCAAAAAGCCTGAGAAAGAGAGGAGTTTCTCGGCCCACTCTGCGTCGGAGAGGGAGAAGCACTGCAGACGTAGCGCCTTGAGAGTGGTGTATTTCCTTTGGACGGGGGGATCCCAGAGGAGGGTCATCACACGGCGGGTGGGCAGCGGATCCAGCGAGGCTACCACATGATTGTATTTCATGTCGTCGGATGAAATGCCATGAAAAGCAAACTGAGCTTCGATATGCATGAACCATGAAGGAGGGTCGTGAAGCCAAAAGTCACGTAGTTAAACCACCAAAGCAAATGCAGCTGCAGATGGAGGTGGGAGTCTGGCGGCCGCAGACGTTTCCGGGAAAGGGCCGGCTTCCTCTTCGGACTTCAGCATGTTCACCTCAGGGGTCACCAATGTGGAGGTACATAAGGATGACACGAGAGCTCATCAGGTTTTACTCCAACTTTAATCTCGGCTTCACACAACTGAACTCACAAGGCGGCAAACACCTCCTACAACCCAAAAACATTACCCCTCTCACTTCCCTTCTCGCTGGGTGTGAGTGGAGCCCCCTGGTGGTCCACCACAATTTATTTATTTATTTTAACATTGTACATTAAACATTCAAATTGTTATGTATTTAAACAGTTATAACCTGTTATGTGATATTGATATGTGATATGTTATGTGATATTTGTAATTTCCCATATATCGTTCTCTGTATGCCTATATGTTGTCAATACAAAGACCGTGAGTAAGAAACACAGTTTTAAATAGCTGTATATAGAATTATTATTGTTTTGATGTTTAGATCAGTCTAATGACCTTGAAAGAGGGGTCAGAGGTCAAATGTTACATGATATTTTAAATCTTTATACGGTACTTTCTATATGTTGACAGTTGTCAGTTTTTAACCAATAAATTATCAGTCAGTAAATCATTAACACTGTAAATCAATTAGTCCCCACTCTACAACTCTACAAAGTTTTATCTGAATTCATCCAAAACTTCACACAAGGTATCGTATTTACAGGCAGAATAACATGCAACCATGTTTGATGCTTCAAACACTATTACGCATGATGATGATTAAAACTACTCTGAACTGAAAATAAAGCAGTAAAATATTTCAAACTGAACAAAGCAAAAGAAACAATTAAAAATTTTCATCCTAAATGTTCCAAAAACTACAGCGCAAATACCAGCTGACATTCAAGTGGCTCAGTATAACAGTGTGGTAAACAGTGCAGTGCAATAAAGTGATGCCGTGCGTGCTACAGTTAAGTGTTATGACAGTGCAGGGCTGAGATAACCTGTTAACATGAGAGGACAGATGATTCTCTGCTAGACAGATGTTTGGATCTACACAGAGTTTTTGCTTCTTTATTTCTGCTCTAAAGTTTGATGGTTTGAAATACGAGCCTGTGGGGCTTGATCCTCTTTGGAAGTCAGCCACAAGGAACATCAAGGAACTGCAGTTTGTAACACTTCTGCGTGACACTTCATTTTTCAGCCACTGATGCTGCAGCTTGAATATAATTGATTAATAGTAGTTGTTGACTGCAGACCAACAGAACTTCTGTGCTGGATAGATGCTACCTTCCCAGATGTTTTAGAATGGATTATTCTTTATTTTTTGAGGCAGCTGATATAAAGGATTCCAATATGTGCTTCATGTTTTTCCTGAAAAAATTGTGGGACAAGATGCTGCCTGCATAGGTGACTGCTGTCACAGGTCTCCTGGGTGTAGCAGCTGGTGTTTATAGGTCAGCAGGATGGACTTTCCAAGAGGCAAATAAATATTTTAAAAAGGCCTCTGGGATGTTTTATTGGACTCACACTAGGATAGCCATGAGTTATGGCTGCTATCTACTCTCTTTGTGTCTGCCATTCAGTTCCAGTTCAGATCAGAAATGGTTTCCTTGAACGACATTTGCATTAAACTATGCTGACATAGCATAAACGAGTAATGCTTGAGATAAATGACAAGCCAATATCTGCACAATGTATGCACTAAGTAGTTGCAATGCACGCTACATTACACAGTTAATGACAGATAACGCATATACAAAAAGAAGGAAAATTGGCTCTAGCCTTATTGGCTTACAAAAGCAGTTGTACAAGGCCACAATATAATTATATTTCATATTCAAATTAAATCCATAAACCACTGTGTGCATAACATCCATTAGTACCTATTATATTCAGCGAAGAAACTTAACAAAGATAGAAAGGGCCACACTGGAAATTATAAGTACTTTGTTTATTGGCAGATTATAATTTAACATTAAATGCATTTCTACAATATGACAACAACTGGGGCATTAATATAAATAATGCATCATATACATGGAAAAGAGTGGGTTTTTAATTTTCTAGGCATAGTTTTTACATGTAAGTCTTACATAGCAATGTCACAGGTCTGAACACAGCAACTCAGTGTAGTGTGGGAAATAATTTCCATCCAGCTGAGCCTTCTGCTGCGAAATCGGCTGAAGCCTCATGCGTTTATTTGGCTTTGGGTTCTAATTTATAAATCTCTTACCATGAATATTCCTTACAGCTAATATTATAACACAGGTTTTTATAAAGGACCAGAGTAAGAGTAAGACTGAGAAAAAGTACTTTTCAAGGACCTTGGTGTGTAGTACAGGAGTGTTTTATAATCTAAATCATTGGGTTAAATACGGTTGACCGTAATCTATAACACCTCCTTTGTTGCTGAAGGTGTTTGGTAACATCGAGCTGATTGACGACAGCGCCATAAACCACCACAACAACTTCCAGACCTTTTTCCAGGCCTTGACCCTTCTCTTCAGGTAACCCTGCTTCCATGCTCTAATAGTTCTGGCAGCTCAGATAATCCAGTGATTTGGGGTCAAACTAACTCAAGCACTCACATTCACTTTTCATATCTCTATCTTGATTTGTGCATCTTTCAGGAGCGCAACAGGCGAGGCATGGCATGAGATCATGCTAGCATGCCTCAGTAACCGGCCGTGCGATAAGCTCTCAGGAACATCAGGAGACGAGTGTGGCAGTGACTTTGCCTATTTCTACTTTGTCTCCTTTATCTTCCTCTGCTCCTTTCTGGTAAATACATCCTCCTACTGCATGTTTTCATTAACTTACATTTTCCAGAAGTTTAATTTTGCATATTCTTATTCTGAAAGTCTCAGAAGAATGCTGCAAGTAAAAGCAAGTTAAAGAGAACAATAGGAATTAAATGTAAATGAGGTGCTGCTGAGGAGACAAACCCCTGTAGATAACAGTCTGTTTAACTGCTTTTTATGCTCTTTTGATAAATTTAATTCAGTGATCAAATTAAACACAGACACATTCATAGAACATTTTAATGAGGCCTGATTATTGCCTTTAATAGCCCAGTAGTGTTGCCATTATGAGGCAATAAAGTTCGAAGCAAAGCTAATTTTGAACTCTCCAATTTATACAGAGAATGCATAAAATTAAATGCATGCATAACAAAATGTTATTTAGTAATATAAATCTGTGCTTTGGGAGTTAAGAATGTGTAAAGGAACCTATATAGTCCTTTAAAGAATAATGCATACACCACAGTACTGTGCAGTTTTCCAAATAAAGTTTAGGTAATAGCTTAAATCAATAGCAATATTCCTTACTTCCCATTTTAGAAACAAATGTTAGCATGTGTGCAATTTATTTCACTTTATTGTGATTTCATTTACCAGATGTTGAACCTCTTTGTCGCGGTCATCATGGACAATTTTGAGTATCTGACCAGAGACGCCTCCATCCTGGGGCCTCATCACCTTGATGAATTCATACGTGTGTGGGCGGAGTATGACCCTGCTGCCTGGTAGGAGCCTTTTCTGACTTTGCTACATTTTACTCCCCAGTGTTAGGTGAAGTGGTTTTTGTTTGAAAGAAAGCCAAGTTAGGAAGCAGAAAAGTCTCATATTGACTTCTGGGTCCCAGCTGGATAACTCTGAGCTTGAGCCCAGAGTATGGGCTGAAGCTGGTGACAGTCCTCCCTTTTGGTTGGACTGATGCATGCAAATCCAGAGTTCCACTCGGCGTCCTCTCAGCTCTCCTCACTGATAAGCTCCAAAGCGACTCAGTCTCTCACTGTGGTGTGAAGAGAGACTATTTCTATCCATCCAGTTGGGGAATACAGGTTCATGTCATGACCCTCTCTGCTCTTTACACCAACCAGAAGCAGTTTACCTTTAATAAAACACTATAAAAGTTTTGAGTGAGACAGTAATCTGTCTCAGGTTATGAAAGGCTCGTTAGGTTTTAACGAACGCTTCACAGGAGTCTTGTCAGTGAGTCGGGACTCCAGGAGAGATGAGAAATATGAAATTATCATCACCTGACAGACATTACGGAGGAGGAAATATTATTTATTCCTTTGAATATAAATGAGCTGCTCTCAGAAGTGCCTACAGTAGCATTCAGCTTATTCTCCACTGCTATAACTCATCTTTATGTTGGGTTCAATACATTTAAGGCTTATCGTTTTCAGCTTTTATTGAAATTGGTGATTTTCTATACAAAGGTTGTCATGTGCTACACTGTGGAAGTTAGTTCCCTATATTTTTCAAGGAGCTCAACCTTTGGGTGTGAAAACTGACTGTTTCACTAAAAACTGGAGTTTAGAGTCTGAGCCTTGAGGCAACTGTCGTTGTGAATTTGAGCTATGTAAATAAATTTAAGTTGAATTTAATTGAGTCCTAGCCTGAGATCCACCTCTCACCACCGGTTACGATCCTCTGTATCCCCCCACAGTGAAACAGTCCACAGTGAAACCTGATCTGTTCCACAGAGCGACCCAAAAATGGCAGACAAGTTGGAAGTCCAGAGGTGCTTAAGAAGATAAGCTTGTGGGGGAAATTTAAAATCAGGCTTTTGATTTTTATTGAAAAACTTTATGATCATCTGTAATCTAACATGCCACTATCAAAACACAATTCAACTACTTTTTGATCAAAAACAAAAAATGTATACTCACTGAATGGCTGAAATTAAAACTGAACATCAGAATCGGGAGGAGAGGTGATATAAGTGACTTTGAACACTGTTGCTGGTGCTAAAAGGCTGGTATTTCAGAAACTGCTGATCTCCTGGAATTTTCTCTCTCAACCATCTCTAGGTTTTGCAGAGAGTGGTCTGAGAAAGAGAACATCCAGTGAGCGGCAGTTCGCTGGGTGAAAACAGCTTGTTGATGCCAGAGCTCTGAGAGAATGGTTAGATTGCGTCAAGCTGATAGGAAAGCAACAGTAATTCACATAACCACTTGTTACAACCAGTATGCAGAATATATGTCATGCAGAACACCTTCCCTGGAGGGAACACAGGAGACATGGAACCTTGAAGAGATAGGCTACAGCAGCAGAAGACCACACTGGATGCCTGTCAGCTAATAACAGTTCACATAGGCTCACCAAAATTGGACACCAGAATAGCGTAACTAATAAGTGGCCAATGAGTGTATATAGTTGTACTGACAAATTTGTAGCACCAGCTAGCTTGCAGAATTTATTGCACATTGCACATCTGTAATTGTCAAAAAAAAAAATCCATTGATGTATAAAAAAAGAGAAATTTAAAACAAACTGAAAAATTAAGAACCTGTGCTGTATTTGTTTTTCTTCTAAATGCCTCTTCTTGATAGTTATTTGTTAATGTCCACTGACTGATAATAGATCAATATGAATAGATAAAATGGAATAACCTATGACCTAACCTCTCGAATATGTCTCATCTTTTTCAGCGGGAGAATATGCTATCGGGATATGTACAAATTGTTGCATTTTATCTCACCTCCTCTGGGCCTGGGGAAGAAGTGCCCCAGCAGGGTGGCTTATAAGGTTTGCACTCCCACACAGTCCTTTTGTTTTTTAAGGGACTGTGATGGTTTCAGACTGTCAGTGTCTCTTCTCATTCCCTGGGGTGCCAGAGAATGACCCGAACGCACATGCATACAAACGCTCATCGATCCTCCACTAACCAGCCAGCAGGTAACCATGGCGAGTGCAGGAAACAACGCAGCATGTCAGCCTCTAACGGAAGGCATCAGATGCAATGTCTAAGATACTTTCCTGCTTCTAAACACAGAAGTGAAAGAAGAGTGAATACGAGAGCATTGTGTGCTTTGTTTCCACTTTGGTTACTGCTGTTGTCTCTTAGCATGCAGAAACAGAGTGCATGTTAAAGGAATACGCCACTGAACATTTTTTAAATCGTAAGCCCCAGCTTAAGAGGTGACACTGAAACATTTCAAGCTGCTTTTTTAGATCAAATATTCTATGTTTTATGGCACCTAAGAAGCCCTGGACTTCATCAAAACTGTGTTGATTTAAAATTTGAAATCAATTTTGAACATTTGCTGCCCGTTTACTCTTAGCTGCAGAAATGGCATTCAGCTTACGATTTATCAGTTATGGCAAAAAAACTATTAGACTTTATCCACAACAACTGGCTCCCTGCTTTTTGCTAACAAATTTCAACTGTTAACTGTAATTTTAGCTGATTATTCTAGCTAGCTATTGCTATTAATTGCTATTAGTGCTATCTAGCGATTATCTGTTAATAGGTAGATCCATCTGTTCTGTGTACATCACAATTATTTATTTAATTTCACATATTTAGCAAAATGTTTCATCTGTCTCTTATTAGCAAACAATTTCTGCCTGTTGTTAGGCATAGTTTTAGTTAATCATGTCCAATTTTTCATTAATAATTTTATTTAGCTATTTTATCCTTATGTTTATCTAAAGGTTTGATTTATTTATTCATGTCTCATCTAATAATTTATTTTTTTATCCATACCACATTATTTAGCTAAGATGTTCTGTTTTCAGTTTCCATACTTTTAGCTACCAATAGCAACTGCTAGCCATATTTTTAGCTAACGTTTTTTATTACTTTTTAATCAGTTTTTGTATCTGTTTAAATAATTTATGCATTTATTTTGGTAGTCCATATCAACTGCTTATCCATTATTCTTTGGGTGTCTTCAGACTTGGTGCTACCTAGTCGTTTTGTGCACGCATTAACACAATAGTTGTGCTCGGGCAGATCAAAGCAACAGAAACACTGAAATCCTTTAAGGGAGGTGTCCCCTCCCAAATGCACTTTAGAGACATTCTTTTATGGTGAGAATATGGTCCAACCTCGATCTGACCCAACTACCAGGTGTATGCTGCAGGTTTGAGCTAAACGCCTTTCTGTAGCCAGATAACCATAAATGTATGTATTCTGTGATGCAGCAGAGTACAAGGGTCAACTGAGTCCGACTGGCGTAATCCAACTGTAGGTATGAGAACATCTTAACTTTTCCACTGCCCTTGTTTGTTTTTTAAGATTAGTTTCGCAAATCTATTCACGTGCCCCCTGGCTACTGCAAAAATACATCCTGTCGACTATTTGTACCGCTGGTAATAACTGCTTCAGATTATGATTTATAGATAATATATTACACTGACCCAGAATTCAAGAAAAGAAAAGGACAAAAACACCAAACTATGCTTATAAACTTCTTCAGGTACTTCTGCATTTATTTACATAATATAATGTCATTGCAGCTGCTGTGAAGTAGCCGTCAAACCTTCTAGAGTCACCTTTTAAGGATTGCTACAAGCAATAAAATTTACTTGAAAGTGATTTTTTTTTAAGCAGTATTCCTTTAAAAAAAATGTACTCACATTTGTTAATGCATACCTTCCACTGGGAACCTTTCATCTTTGTACAGGCAATCCTCTGGATCGTCCTCCCCTCCTTCCTTCTGTGGAATCCATTCCTGAATCTGTAAATTCAACTAGGATGGCATTCCTGGTCATCATATCCTGGAAATCTTATTAACAAGGATTTCTGTGTTTCCTCTCCCTTCTCTCTTTTTGATTTTGCCACTTTCTGTTATAACTTCCCATTCCCCTTTTAACCACTCCACCTCCTCACCTGGGGAAACTTCATCCTTCCTTCCATGGTCTCCTACCAACCTTCCCCTGACAAGTGGCCGCATAGCTTACCGGGATATGTACGAGATGCTTCGGGACATGTCCCCTCCACTAGGTTTGGGAAAGAAATGTCCGCCCCGAGTCGCCTATAAGGTAGAATCGCACCTTCCTCCTTCCTTACCCCACTGTAGCCACTGCTGGTTGCCTGCACTCACCTGTCAAACATCTTCAGGCTTCTGTCAGTGTGTCACAGCTGATATCTTCTGGCCTGCTGTTCTGATGTTCTTTCTGTGTTCTCGTGTGGCTCTCTGGGTTTGTCCTACTCTGTGAGGGTTTTCTGTACATTTTGTTAGTCTGCTCTACAGGGCCAGGCAACAGTGATAAATAGAAATAAATCAGAGATGAGGAAAGCATCATATTCACAAAGTCTCCATTGGAAAATAGGAGGTATTGGTTATTAAAATGGCAGCAGCATCAACTAAAATATTTTTTTTCTGTTTGATAGTTAAACCTGCGGTTACTTTTTATGTTGACACCACATAAAATTATTATGTATTCTGCAACTCCACAGAGCTTTTGCTTATTGTTTTGGTTTTATGGCTGTCTTGGCACCCCTGTTTCCAGCAGCAGCAGGTGGCTGTTTTCAGCGAACATGCTCTGTTAAATCCACTGTACACCATCTGCCAAGCACCAATTAACAGAAAAACAAAGATAGCGACTAGCTGGTGAGGAAAGAACATCTAGCAATTTCATATTTTTCTCAAGGATTAGTTGAGACTGAGCCCCCATTTATGAACTTAATGCATGCCATTCTGTGATTTGGTCAAGTAGCAAGTAACAGACGGCCTGTAGGATAATCCAGCTGTGGGTCAGTTGCATCTGGAAATGTTTGGTTTAAAAAAAAAAAATCTAAAGGGTGCAAAGAACCACACAAACATTTAGTGAATAAGAGAGCAGGTCATTCCCCAGACAATTATTTTGTTACTTTGGAAATACTGTTGATGTCTGTAAGATCAAGAAAATACCTTTAAAGATATACCCCACAAGATAAATGGTAAAAAGTAGTGTTTTGATTATCTGCCAGGCTTCCAACAGATCTTTAGGGATGGCAACATCCAGATAAATCACCATTAAATTAGATTTATTTTCCCGGGTGAATCCCGATGGCTTTAGTGAAATCCAGCTCACACTTTATGTTCATGTAGAGAAAATTGTAACAGATTTGGTGATTAATAAATTACTATTTGTTAAACAGTAGCCTAGGCTATTTTGGGGGTTTAATTAGTTAGCAAATGCTAACATGCTAACATACCCCGCAATGTAATGCTAATATAAATGTTAGCACATAGCCCACTATGCAAAGGCCAACTGTAATATAAACATGGCTGAATGTATTCTCTAGTTTCTGCTTTGTGAAAGCTATGAAAGAAAGCTAGTGGAGACCTAAACCTGAGATAAAAGCAGAAAATTGTGAATTGTGCCTTCTGCTAAATACATAACAAGCTAATTTACTTTGGGGCTGATCTCCCCCAGAGAGAACTATAAAAGCTATGTCAGGAATTAAGCTTACATATTGAAATGAAATCTAGTTTAAGAATTTTTAAAAAAAATTAGAAGAATTAGTCATTTTTCTTGCAGGATCAAATCTGGACTCACATGCTAAAAAAGGATTTATTGAGGAATCTCTCATCCCTGCAGGATGAGGCATTTTAAAACATTTTCACCATCATCTTATCACTGACTTGAATAAAAGAGAGCTTTTCCCATGTGTTCTGTGATTAGAAGACCTTTTATCCTTGTCAAGTGGGAGTCAAGTATATGTATATACCTCAACAATCCTCAGGTAGTCCCTGTGCTGGCTGCTAACCTCTTAGCATGCAGACTTAATGTGAGTGGTTCTAGTATGTGCGCAACTGTCGAAATGAATCAGATTTAAAGCAGCCCTGCCCTTGCCCCAGTTAAAAATGTCTGGGTCTGACGTGGCTGCATCTCCAAATATAACTCTTGTTTTTGTGAATCGGAAGGGAAAGACATGAACAAAGCGAGAGCAGCGGTCCACTTGAGAGCAAGGCTAGCATTTTTATCTTTCCCATTTCCATTTTTTTCTATTTTTCCCCTCCCACCACTTTGCTGTTGATCAAACTCTATGTTAACCTCCCTTTATTTCTAAAGAATGCGTTATCCTCCTAGTCACAGTTTTCCCTGTTAGTTTACACTTTTATGTTCTGGCTTTAGGCAAGGCATCACTCTGCCTTTTGAATGTTCATTTTATCCTCTCTGAGGATTTCTTTTTCACTCTGTATTCCCTTCTTTGTGTCCAGTATGCGCAGCTTATGTGTTTGCATGTATGTTTTCTGCATAACAGCATCTAGCACCTTTTTGATGGTGTGTTTCTTCATCTTGTGTCTGCAGCTTTCATTCTTATTCAGTCTGTTTCTGAGAACTACAGAAGCAAGACTTCATATGCATCAATGTTTTCTACAGTCCAGGCACTAACTCCCCCTCCTCCTCCTCCTCCTCCTCATTCTCCTCTGTTACTCGCCTCTAATCGCGCCATCTCTTCATCTTCTTTCTGTATATCTGTGTTGTGTCCATTTGACTTGAAGAAAGTGAAAACCATCAGTTATAGTTTTTCTGCTGTCTCTGAACTTTCTCCTGTCACAGTTCAAAGTCATACATGCATGCTTCCACCACCCCTACATATATTCATATATGCATGTGTACATGAATCATTGCATTGCTGCACTGATCTGGCATGGATTTATGCTGACTAGTTTCTGCTTTTTTACAAGGGATGCAAAATAAAGTCAGTGAAATTTCTTTAAAATGGTGGTATATTTTTTACAATTTGTAAATAATAGCTGGTCAGTTTGTAGTTTGTTTTTTAAAAATATTTTTTAATTTAAAAGTATTGAGAGTGGACCTGAAGTTTGCATTGTGAGTTGCCAATTTTGTCTCAAATTCTAAGTACATTCAATTTTCAATTATATAGAACAGAGAAAAGCAGCAAATCCTCACATTGGTGAAGCTAGAATCTGCTATTAAACTATTAAAATCAATAATTAATTTCATCATTGGTTAATTAGTTTATTATGTTGGCAAGTCTTTCCAAAACTAAGTGAAATTTAATTTCTTTTATGCTGGTGCAGTGACCTGCTCATTCATGTTTCAAGACAAAGACACTTATCATTAAAAAAGATTTGGAAGCCAGGTGATTGGAAATGGTTGACTGGTTTAAACCAACCAATATTCTAATTTTGATGGTGCTGGCAAATTGAGGTTGTGGGAGCGCTGTTATAAACATAAATTTCCAATTTAAATAGATTCACATTGTTCCCACATAGAACAATTATTCATCACTATAATTAAGTGGTGTTCAGAAGTCTTTCTTTAGGATATAGATCCATTGCAGGTTGGGTGTGAACAAGAAGGAGAAAAATACAGAGTGAAAGTTGGTGCTGTTTTTAATTTTACAAAAATTTGACTTATGATAATTTTTTGGTAAAAAATTTTGAAAAAAAAATCTGACCTGAAGTTTTTTTTTTCCTTCTAGAAAAAAAAAACTATTATAATGTAACTATAAGGTAATTTAGACCTAAAGTGATGGAGGACAAGTGAAACCACAGGACCATAGAATGTATATAAAAGATGGATGTAGTGCCTCAAACCTGCATTCTTTCCAGTGTCCACCAGGGGGAACGCCTATGAATGCAAAAGGAAGTCTGTCATCTAAGACCGTAGTAAATACTTTTTTGGCAGGTTTATGATCTCAAACACTAGTTTCAGTCAGATCGGCTGCAAATAGCAATATGGCAATGGCAAAATTCCTCAGCTTAAAGTTTTGCAACAGAATCTCATTAACTATTGGGTGATAGTGGCTATGTGTATCTTTTATGTACAGTCTATGGCAAAAAACCCATTTGAGCGTTCAGAAAAATGAGCTTATGTGCAGCTTCAGTGAAAGTTAACCAAGTGAGGACCTTTTTTTGTGTATTTTTTTAACAAAATTCCCCTTTTTCTCTTTCCTTGCCCAGTGTTTTTAGGACATTATGCCAGGAATAAACCCCAAAGACCATAAACACATAGAAAATGCTGACTTGATTTTTATCTTTTGCAGCATTTTCAGCACATTAACATTTTGAAGGTTGGTTTTTCTGTCCACCAGCGACCTTTCTTTTCTCCTCCTTAAGTGACTATTTTGAGAACGAAGGACATGCTGCTGCATGTTTTCAACAGCAGCAGCAGTGAAGGCTCACAGTGCTTAGCATTATAAGTTAATCATATTTTCGGTTTTCGGAGAACTGTGCCATGTAGCAGTCTCGTAGCAACGACGGCAACCATAAACAGCTCTGTTTGTCTGTTTACTGCTTTTAGCTTGTGGCAAAAAAAGGGTGAATCTTTATTTAGATGGACTAAAATAACTGATAGTGATGACTGATTTATCTTTTTTCAAAGAATATTATTTTTGGCTTTTTTACTTTAATTTTACAGTTAACATAGGAGTCAAAAAATGTTTATTAACCTCAACCCAAATATTTACTCTTTTACTGATTAATGATTCTCTAGTTGATGCATTTGCTGCATTTTTCTGTTTTATCTGTTGTGATGGGCATCTCTTGTTATCATGTCTATAGTAAATAATATGGTCATGAATCATTATTTGCTGCCACAGCATGTAACTGTAGATCATCTTTACCAGTTAATGAAAACAAATCTTTGTTGTTCTGGTGTTTCTTAATCTTTTAAGACGAGATAAATCCAGAATTGATGAGCAATCCTTGTGTAATTTGTTGTGTAGCGATTGGTGAAGATGAACATGCCAATTGCGGATGACAACACAGTGCATTTTACCTCCACCCTGATGGCCCTGATTCGCACAGCCCTGGAGATCAAGCTGGCATCTGGTGAGACTAAAACTACAAAATCCAGAATCCCTTGCAGCTGCCCTGACAGCTTTGATGTGAATGTGAATGGCGCTGAACTCTCTGGTGCAGATGTGATGTGACATGTTTGTGGGCTTGTCCTCAGGCATGCTGGCACAGCGTTTGTGCGATGCTGACCTGAAGAGGGAAATAAACCGAGTGTGGCCCAACCTGTCACAGAAGACCATGGACCTGCTGGTGACGCCACATAAATGTGAGCTACAGCTGTCCGAGGGTTCTGATGGGATTTACTAGTTTTTGCTGCTTATATATATTTTTTTTACTAACTTTATCCTTTAAGTTTTCCTTGTTTTTGCTATGTCTGTTTCCTTCTATCTTATCAGTCTTGTTTGAGCTTGAAAGTTAGACTAGATTAAAAAAACCAAACAGTTTAAAATGATAAAATAAATTCTGTTATTGAGCTCTGCAGATTTTAGTTTTTAAAGTTAAAAAAAAGGCTTTGACTGTGGAGAGAATATTTCAAGAGAACCACATCTGTTGTGAAGACATACACGCCATTAAAATAAATTAAAAACCACAGTACAGTTACCTGGTCACTAGTGGACTGTGTACTAACTACTTGATAAGATGAGTAGTTTTTGTTGCCGTGTGTTTTCTGTTGTTTTGCTCGAGTAATCATGCTGCAAACTGTTGCAGTCTCACCCCCTGAGTTGTAATTTTGCTGCTCCTTTGTCGCCATCTGCTGCTTACTTAGAGGAACTGACTCTCTCTTCTCTCTTCTAGATAATGAGCTGACTGTGGGGAAAGTCTATGCGGCTCTAATGATCTACGACTTCTATAAGCAGAATCGTGCCAAGAGACTCCAGCAGCAGAATTCTTCAGATGGACCTCAGGTACATCACTGTAGCAAAATGACACTGACTCAAACAACAGTAGTTTAGGCAGGCAGGGAATGAGGAAAACCTTTATTTGAATTTATTTATTTATTTTTTTCACTAAAGTTGTTTTTAGGCCTGTCTGAAAAAAGGACTAGCTCTAACTGGAAAAGAAAGATATATTTACACTCCATGGCTTCATTTTAGTCATTTTGTTTTAGTCATTTCGATGGAAAGAATTTATAATTCTTTATAAGGACACTTCACATGCAGTGTGAGGTGGAGGTCTTGAAACTACAACATCCAGAAGAGGGACTACAAAATGTAAATCTTCCTTCATTGCATGTGTTCTTGTTGTTCTGCGTAGGTCAGATAACCACCAGTGAAAAATATTTTTTATTACAAAGACTTCAATTTTAAAGAAAAGGAAGCCTATAGATTATAAAATGAAATAAATCTTTTTCTTATTTTTCTCTGTTTAAGAGGTGATCCAGTGGGTTCAGTCCTCCTTTTAATTAAGGCTTTGTGTCCTCAAAATAAAATTCCCTTCATCCATCACTTATTTAGGGTCTGGGTCAGGGACTGGAGCCTATCCCATCTTACCAAAAGTAAAAATCAATGAATGACAGTCCTAAAGGTTGGCAGCAAATAAAAGTGACCTTTAATATAACTTATAACCTTGATTTAGAGAATCAGCATGTTCGTAGATCAACTGTGGGTTTGACAGCTTGTTGTTTGAAATTCAAAACAGATCAGGATTAACATTTTTCATGAACGTTCATATGAATTGTTCGAGGGAATTACCTCCTTTTCGATCATAAAGGAAGTAGTAAAGGAATCATTAAAGCAACTTTCCTTAGTATTTGAAGAATTCAGCCAGGCGTTATTATGTCCGGCTCACTTCATCCAGTTAGAAAAAATCCTAAGCAAATTTGACTGTTTGGTCACACCCATTGTCTGCCTCGCCCTCACTGGTTGCACCTGTTTCGTGTTTGTTCCTTGTGTATTTATAGTCCCCTGTTCCCCTTGTTAGATGTCAGTCCATCTGTTTAGCAGCCTGTGTACCCTCTTCTTTATCCAACCTGTTTGTGTCCCACTCTGTGTTCATCTCCTTTGTTTCTTTCCAGTTTTATTCTAAGTCTTCGTGCAGCGATATTATTTTTTCTGTAGTTTTTCCTGATCATCCAGCCTTAGTCACTTCCCATGCTTTTGTTTGCCAACCTTCACTTTTGTTTGTTTGCTTCAGGCTGTGTCTAGTTTTTTTTGTTCCTTCCCGTTTGTTCATGTTAAAATTAAAGTTCGCTTTTGTTTGGTATCCTTGCCTCTTGAATTCCTTCCTTCTTTTGGTCCTTTTTAGACTTGTCTTCAGAGTATTTCTTAACACATTGATTTTTGATATTTGAAAATTAAAGAATTAAAGTAATTCGCTTAAAAATGGAAGCTGGTTTAAAGGAAAAGAAACAAAACATAGAGACAAAGCTGCTGTTATTCGAATTCAGAAAAGGGATTTTAAGAAATCAGGTTGTTTGAAAGTGTCGTTTTTAATAACTATTAGCTAAATGCTTAAACTGCACTGGAAACTGGACAATTGGAGGACAACTGGCAGGTACAACAGTGAGTGTCTTCAGCCATCTGTAAAACACATTAAAGGCTCTGTCATGGCTCTGTTTCATTGCATTTAAGCCAGTGGTGTATGGGATGTGGTCAAATCTGATGAAACCAGAAAAGTACCATCAGATTTTGATCGATCATTCATTAACATCTGGAAAGCACTTGATTGGGAGTGGCTTCGTTTTTCAGCAGGATGATGATCCCAAAACACACTGCCAGTGCAGTAAAAGCATACCTGGATAGAAAAACACACAATGAAACACTATCAGTCATGAATTGGCCTCAAAGGAGCCCAGACCTCAACAGTATTGAAGCAAATAAGAGCTTTCAATGTCCTTCAAGAAGCCTGGAGAACTATTTCTGAAGACTATTTGAAGAAATGACAAGAAAGTTTGTGTAAGAGAGTTCAGGCTGTGTTAAAGAATAAAGGTGGTTGTACCGAATATTGACTTTCAACGTTGATAGAACTATGCAAACTCTGTTTTTGTCTTGAATATTTCCATGCCTTTTTGCATGTGTTTCAATAAATGTCCTGTTTACCCAGAAAAATATAAAGGAATGATGGGTGGCTCAAAATTAAGATTAAAAAAAGATTCTATAACATTAATCTTTGTATTTGTTAGATGTGTTAATAACTAGATTTAAATATAATTATATTAGCTTTAAAGATTTTTCCACTGATGTTTGCCCAAAAATCTGTTAATCCAGTGTTAATTTTGCAGTTTTTCAACTCTCTGCTATCCTTCTTTCTCCAGAGTAAATTGGGGTCCTTGTTCCGTCCCGTGCTGCCATTCACTCACATACAGGAAGTAGAACCACCGTTCTCCAGGACCAAACAAGTCCTCTCACCTGAGCCTGAAAAAAAAACAGAGGCTTCGCCCGCTACCACCACCACCAACACCTCGATTAACAAGGACACAATGTAAGTGACTTTATTTATGTCAGGGGTCAGCAACCTTCAACATCCAACATGGTGATATATGGCTTCAGACCCAACTTGTCATTCCAGATGAAGGATTGACAAGCTGGGAGTCAACAGCATTGTGGTGCTGAAAGACACTATACATATGAAAACACCAGACGAAATAACAGAAGTCAGACTATACCATATTTCACACACAGTAGCAGGCCTTTAATTCAAATCAGTTGCATTAATCCAGATCCTAGATTAAGTGGTAATGTTTAACAAAGGGTCTCTTCCATTTTAAATTATTGCCTTGCGCTGATTATATCTTTGCAAAGAATTACTCCCTCATTAGACAGCTGACTCCGATTGCTCGAAGTCCACACAATGCACGTTGCACAAATTACAGATGCTCAGATTAAAAGCCATAAACTGTTGATCTGTGAAACATTTGCAGGCAAACCAGATACAACAACAGCCAGATGGAGTTATTTTGATTTTTTCTCCTGTTCATATTTGAGCACACCCCTGGCCATTATAATCTACCAGGGTTTTAATTGTTTACCAGTTTTATTTGAGGAAATCAAACTGAAATCAATCAGTTCATCTGAATCCAACAGACTCAGAATGACTGGAATTAAACTACAGACCTGAACTAAAACCTCTTTGACACTGCACCACTGACAGCATCCGATATTACAGTCAGAGTCTTTGTTCATGTACAGACTCAACCAGAGGACTGCCATTAAACATTCCCAGTCTGGAGATGTTTCTCAGGCTTCGCAGAGGCCCAAAAGTCGGAGAAAGCTGCAGAGAGGCCAATCAGAGGATGTGCAAAATTTAACAAGACCTCAGGTAAAAAAAATCACCATCATTAAAATGTTTATTATACAACATACACTCTTAAGTATATGCACTTATGCCTGTGTTGTCTCCATACATTTATTTCCTCTAGGAACAGGTTGAACTGAAGCAGGTGGAGAACACTTCAGATTCAGAGGCATATCCCAGCCTGGAAGGTCACTGCAGAGCAGCCTCTCTTCCCCGACTAAATGCTGAATACTACGTAAGCTCTCTGGCGCTCATGAGGTCATGCCTCTTGTTTTACTGCTCACAGGAAGAATCTTACAGTACTTTCTTGTTTTCTAGATTCCTGTTTTAATGCAGAAATTGTGGAACTTTAGGATTTTTTTTTTTTTAGATAAAATAGACTGAAAAAGGCTGATGGGCTGCTGAAGGGTTACTGGTTAGAGAAAGCAGCCGGAAGCAGTGGCTCTCTGTCAGTCCACATCAATTCAGCCTGCTGACCTCTCCTGACAATTTCAGATATTTTACTGAGGAGGAAATTCAGGATGGAGATGTGTAAAGAATAAAAGATACAGTAAATATGTAGATAGAGGAAATTAAACAGTTAACAGGAAGCGGCTTCACACTGACTTAGAGGACCTATCATGCCTGGCAGGGACAAAACTATTTGGAACTATAAAATACTGTTTCTAATGTTTTGGCTTCTGTACTTTGATCATGGCTCGCTCGTTACCAAATGCATTAACTAAAATGCATCCAGTGTAGAAACAACAATTTACTCTACCTTTAATGCAATAGAAGGTTATGTTAATTTGTACTGATGTAGAAAAGGCAATAATATTACCAGGGCAATAACCAGATGAGGTACTGCACTGAGAGCACAACAAGCTCGAAATCTGTTTTACAGAAAAGTGAAAGATGAACCTGTAAGTCTCAAATATTAAACCTTCACTTAATGCACAGACATGACAATAATGCTTTTCTTTTGTGACTGTCTGAATGGAAACAGCTAAGCACATTACCAAAGATGCTTATCTTTAATAGAAGTTTATATCTCCTGTAACCAAAATATTAAAATATTGTATGTTATAATATGCATTTTTATGAGTGTAGAGTGCTGCAGGGATGAGTCCTAAAACCCAGAAATGATTTGGCATTTTGCACCATTTGCTCCAGTTCAGTTGTCTCTAAATAAGTGAGTTTTTTGTTAAATGCATGAAATGATAAGTGTATTTAATGCAGACTTCAAAGATTTTAGCATTTCTAGAACATAAAAACATGGGGTGTCTGCTACCAAGCAGCTGAATGAGACTAGAAAAGTTATTGGTGATATTCAGTATTATCATAGCTAACATGGGAGGTTAGGTGGTAAAGTCATGTGACTGTGGTGTAAGATAAGATAATAATAATAATGATAATAATAATAATGGATTGCATTTATATAGCCCTTTTCGAGACACTCAAAGCGCTTTACAATTCCACTATTCATTCACTCTCACATTCACACACTAAAGATAAGATAAGATAAGATAAGATAAACCTTTATTAGTTACACAAGTGGGAAATTTGCTTAGTCACGGCAGAAGTGGACAGTACAAAGTTAAGAGCAGCAAAAATTGAGAAAAACAATAGAATACAATACTATGTCAAAATGGCACATGTTGCATCAGCAAAATTGCACTCAGTAATATTGCGCATAAGAGAGACTAAGTGAAGGCTACCATGGTGTATTGGATGTGTGTGTGTGTCTGTCTGCGCGTGTACACTTTACATAGTTATATTGGAAAAAGTCATAAAACATATGCTACATGATTAGCATAGCATTAAAATTAGGTATCTTTCAGTTTATTTTTTTGCAATAGAGATTTAAAAGCTGGCATAAAAATCAAATTGGGTTGTTGTCAAGGAAACCAACATGATGCTAACTTCTGGGGTAGCCCACAAACAAGGTTATCCCTGCAGCACTCTATCCTATCTGTAAATATTATCACACAAACAATGTAATAAAACAATGTTGTATGTTGCTTGACAGTGGAGACCCACATTGTTTTTAATGTCTCCAAGGTATCATATTTAGGTGTTTTCTGGTCTAGGTGAAATTTTCAAGTCCTTTAACATTTAGCCTTGAACTAACCAGTCTACTAATGCTAGTCATGTGGACACGACAAATGGTTAACAAGTAATTGAACTATTTAAAAAAATATTTACATTCATTTGGTTTAATAAACTTGTCATAAACTGTAGTATTATAATTTTCTTACATTTTTATGATATTTACTATAATCACCTTCACCTACAAGAACGTCTGAGTTTTGCGTGACTGCACAAATTCTTTCATTTTTATAACATGCACTTTTTTAGCAACCATTATTAATTATTTCACTTTTGTGAGTTATAGTAGCTGCTCGTGGCTGCTGCATATGGATGTCATGCTAAGATAAATTTTCTGTCCATCATTTCTGTGTTTCTGGATTTTTCCACCTGTCAGGTCTTGTCAGTTTAGCCTTGCCGTTTGCCTGTCTGCGTTTGTGTGTCTGTCTCTGTCGTTCTGCTCTCTTTCACAACACGTAACATGTGCTTTCCTTATGTTTATGTTGCATTTTGATCTCTCATGCCCTCTCTATTTTAACGGACCAGGCTGAAGTTATTCTGTTTTTCATTTCTGTCAAGAAATTTTTGCAAAGAATCGAACCTAACAATGTGCAAGTTCATCGATTAATATTTTACACTTTTTCTAATAATTGTTTTTAGAGCAAAGATGAATCAAGTATGAGTAAACAGTGCAAATGTCGTATTTCGCAGCACATCAATACACATTTTTGGTCCTCTTTTAATGTCTTTAAAGACACAAAAAAATTGTAAAATGTAGCTGGTGTACATACAGAGGTGCCAAATGCAATCAGGCTTAGTGAAGTGAAATATACATCAGTACGTGGTAAATAAAAATACTCCAAGGAGGCAACATCACAGAAGAAGAGCAATGTGAACACATGATAAAGAGACAATTTTGCACACTTTTCTGCTTAATTATCTTTTAAAAGCATTTGAACAGAACAACTGCAGCTTATTCTTATTGCGAAAAAAATCATAAGACTGGCAACAGATTGAGCAGAACACCTTCTAAGACATTGTTCTCATCACCCCTGAGTCTAGTTTTGTGCACCTCCCGCCTGTTAGATCCTCTCCTCCCACGTGGACACCATACGCTACCGTGAGCCACCACACATATGGGCAAAGTTAATTTCAAATTCAGGACATGATTCACACCAGCTGCAACACCCATCACCATGCTTATGTTCAGACCAAAGTATTCAGTGAGTTCCTACCACATCCATCTTTGAACTCAGCCTTCATTTCAGTCAGGAGTCCGGATTGCTTTGATCAAAAAGAAGATTGTTATTCCATCTGCAATAATTTCGACTTGATGGCATGGCATGATATTGCAGCCAGAGGCAGAGAGAGCTGCAGCAAGGCCCACATACAAAAAGAAGTGGGTATCAACGGCAACAGCCATGGCATTGATTAAGTCAATAAAAGCCGGAGAAACTGGGGAGGAGGTGAGCTCCAAAGTGGCTTGCAGATGAGCATTTATAAGGTTAAAGCTCAAAATTGCACAGCTAATGTGAGATTTACCATTTCAATGTGAAGAAGGAAAGATAAAGTGTGTTGGCATAGCTGATCTGGTCTCCATGGCTTGTATAAAACTAATACTACGCCTGATATCAGCTACACACTTGTAAAGTTTGTGGCTGCATACAAATGACACATATCTGTCATTTGTTATCATGTTTGTTCTTAAAATCTTGTTTTCCAGACAAAACCTAACCTTTTACTTTTTCAGTATTAAAAGGCAGAAAGACTTTCTATCACATGACTGTTTCTTCCTGTCCACATACAGACAGCCACGAATATGAATGAAGTATTAAAATGACTAAAAACCACATATTGTGGTAGTTCCCATACAGTCGATGTCTCCAGGACCACATGGTCACGATGACACATGTCCATTGACAAGTAGGGTGAACACATTGTTGGTTTTGGTCGTTTCATTGGATAAATTGACAGAAATATAATGCAGAATATCAACTGACTCATCCTTCTTCAGATTCTGCTCTCCTCTTCTGTCTTCCCTTTCTCCTGATTTCGATGATCACTGCTAATGTTTTGCCCACCTCCTCTTGTGTGTGCTGTCTGATAGCGGAGCCACCCTCGCCACGCCCCTGGGACCCACCTGGCAGTATGTACCACCTGTTGTGCCACACCTCTCTTTCTTCTCCTCGCTCCTCCTCTCGTCCACACCCTCTTTTTTCCCTTCTTTTCTCATGTCTGTTTACCATGTGCTCCTCTCATCACAGGAGTTCATACCCTCCCCACCATCATTGTTAAAATGACCCCCTCCCCCACCTCACAGTTTAATAACTGCTCATCCCTTTAGATTGTTGATAGACACAATAAACACATTAAAAAAAAACAGTATTAGCTGTTAAACATACCCAGAAAAGGCATTTGTATGTTTAACTGGAGTATGTCAAGCACTCTGTCCTGCTTTTCAGCTGTTAGTTACAGCAGTACAGTACTACACTTTGGTAAAAATGTGTGTATGTATGTGAGTGTTGTTATCTAGTGTGTAGTTCTTGCTTGTGAGTTAGTGTGATCTTTTAAAAAGAAACACAAGGTTGAGACGGTACTGCTGCTTTTCTGCTATCTAAAAGGTTTTCTTTTAAAAACCTTCCCAACTTTATCTGTCATTTGTTGTCATGTTCGGTCTTAAAATCTTATTTTTCCAGACAAAATCCAATCTTTTACAACCTCTTACTTTAAGGCATTTTCACTATTAGAAGATCGAAAAGTTTTCTATCACATCACTGTTTCTTCCAGTGGTGTCAATAGAGACAGAAAGAATTAGGAGATTATACCACTCATCTAAGAGGTAAGATTTTAAGACTGTGGACTAGATAAACTGACTTGGTAATATGATTTAGATTTTATTTTGTTGGCAGTGTTGTGATATTGTTGTGTGACTGTTGCTACAGGCTAGACTGTGAGGTAGGAACAAAAAGAACAGCACGTCCAACCTATTCCTGTCTGTGAAAGCAGCAATCAGTGTACAAAAAAAATAAAGATGAAAGAAAGGATGAAAAAATGAAAGAAAAAACCAAAATAAACTCAACCAGCCATTTATCTGTTGTTTAGTGGGCATCCTAAGGCTTACAGTATGATTAAATACAATGTTTTTGATTGGCTAAAATAATTAAACAAAATCTACACAGTAACCAGCAGGTGGGGATGTAACTCAGCTGCTGTTCCAGCTTCCTATCACACAAGTTACCTGGTAGCTGTACTGGTCAGTAAGGTAAGACTTTGTTGGGGTGAGTGTCACTGTCCTCCAGGCATTTATTCAAAGTGCACAGCTCTATATAATTCTGCTTTAATCACTATATATTATAGGCTGTCTGGTAAAAAGTAGTGGATCACTAAGCCGCCAATGAGCCTATTTTTTCAGGTACTGATACGGTAGAGACCCAAAACAGAGCAAAAAAGAAAAATATTTTAATCATGCAGACACAGACATAAACACTTATAATACTAATGTCTCTGTAAAGGCTTCAATTTGTGTGTGTTTGCTATTAAGTTAATCACAACTACTGATACATCAGTATTGTGTTTCCAGGATGTTTCTGCTGCAGAATTGGTTGAATGTAGCACAGGTAAACATATCTCTGGGTGTACATGGCCATATTTTGGCAAAATATGAGTGTCTGGATCATCTTCACATGGATGTAAGTAATTAGATTAAGCTATACTGTAGCTGTTAGTTGGAATGCCTATGTTTTCTATGGTGTGTAAAGCTAAGCAGCAAGCTACTAAATTTTAGGCCTGATGGCTAAAAAACAATACAATGAGTTGTCATACAGGCACTGTGTATTCATCATATAGAAGAATTCTGGTATTTAAAAACAGTGGATAATATACAACAGCATAAGTATAAGACACTGTAATTAGCTAGTTACAGTTATTGACTTTCTCCATCTCCTCTATACAGGCATTTCTAACGTAATTCATTTGCCGAAAAAGAGACAAAACACAATGAAAATGTCAAGCTGTACAAAAAAAAATCACTTTTTCCCCAGATATAATCATGATCATAAATTTCTTTAGCCACAATAATACAGAGTAACTTGACATTTCGACAGCCTAAGCTGCCACAACCTTAATTTGAGGCTAACCTTGTAGTAATTGACTCATTCTTTTTCATGTTAGACATACCCTCTTGGGAAAAGAATAAAATGCCACAAAAGCCAGTGTCATCCCCCCACCTCTTCTTTGTTCACTAACAGAGTTGCTAGTGAAGTCCAGTAGCTTCAAGTTTTGTGACAGATTTTTGTTCCTTCTTGTTAATTTTTTTAACATCTGTGCTTTGAGTAGATGGGATCGAATGTCAGTCTTTAAACAAAAGGCTGTCTCATTTGTGTGTTGTGCATATTTTGGTGATTCAGTAAAATTGATTTGGGTAAAAACCACTACTTCCAGCTTCACGCTCTCTAGTCTCATAATACTTCCCCACATCTGTCTTCCCTTCTCAGCCGATTGTGGACCTCAGTCCTATAAAACGCTCAGCGTCCTCGCTGACACACAGCACACAGCACCACTATCAGGATGTCGGGCTGAAGGACTATGACCTGGAACGCCCCAGTCAGGCTCAGTCCTCTGCAGGAATGGGACAGGTCCAGGGCCAAGACAGAGTCCACCACCATCACCACCACCACCGCTGCCATAGACGCAGGGATAAGGACAAAGACAAAAAGCAGAAGTCTCTGGATAGAGCTGCATCAGTGCAGCCATCCAGCACCGTTGGTGAGGCATTCTTATTATATGATTAGTAAAGATTTTTGATTTATAATGTACATAATAACAAAAGCGAGCTCTTTAAAAATGTTTAGACCCATCATTCAATTCAGTAAACATAATTGTATAGCCATAGTTGTACTTTAATTGAACTGAAATTCCTCTTACAGAGCATTTCAATTCAATTTTATATAGATCCAAATCACAACATCAGTCTCCTCAAGGCCCTTTGTATTTTAAGGTAGAAACTGTGCAATAATACAAAGAAAACTCCAACAATCAGCCGATGCCCTGTAAGCAAGTACTTGGCGACAGTGGGAAGGAAAAACTCCCTTTTAACAAGAAGAAATCTCTGGCAGAACCAGTCTTTAGGAGGGGCAGCTGTCTGCAGCGACCAGTTGGGGGTGACGAAATCTGTGTTTATCCTCAACCAACAGAAATAAAATATTTCTGTTGTGATGTCAAAACATAAAAAAACTTTTATAGTTCAACATCTCAATCAAGTATTTAACAGCTAGAACCAACCACTCTCTAATAAAATCACATTACTTTTGTGAAACAATGAAAAGTACCCACATATAATAGTAGTAAACTGAACAAAAGGTCAGAATATGCAACCGCTGGTTTCTTAATTATCAACATTTGAAAAAAAAATCTATTTGTTTGCAGTTTGTGATGGATTACAGAACACAAGACATATGGGTAAGAAGATGGATGTGTGCTGTTAGATGGATTACAAAGACATTTATCGCAGATGTTTATGGTATCTAAGATCCCCTGATTTTTTCCTCTGGCAGCTACTGGCTGACTGATACCTAGACATACATTTTTAACTGTCAAACTGCCTGCATCACACTTCCTTAGTTAGGTTTTGCACAAAGAATATTTTTTTTTAACTGTTTTTATGTATTAAATTGTCCTCTTTCTTGGATAACTTTAGATCCTTCAACACATCCTATAAAACTTACCTACAACATTAAAAAAGGCTAATATTATTAACGATAGTAATTTTTCACATTAAACATGGCCCTGAATAGAGCTTGGACAAAAAAGTGAAATGTTCAGTAAATATACTGACTATTTTAGAGTGCTGATTGATTGATTAATTAATTAGCTTTTAATCTATGAAGAGAATATTTTAATACCAGAACTTGGCATCACTTCAATAGAGAAACAGATAGCAAGCCAAACTTTTCCTTTCAGGCATAGCTGCCGAAATTCTTCATAGGATTAAAGTTCCATGATCGGGTTATGTAGGTGAAGGGTTTTCTGCAGAGCTTCAGTCAGGAGTTTCTCATGTCAGTCTTTCCATATGATTAGAAGAATTTTGCTGGACATTTTTTTTCCTGTCTGTACCTCAGCTCTCCATAAAGGTCTCCTGTGAATGCTCTGTTCCAAAACCTTACAAATAGAGTTGCGTCTTAATGTGAAGGGTTGACTTTTTATTTTTCTTTGGTCGTTTTAAAAAAAATTACAACTGCTGCTCTCTTTTTTGGACCATTCTCTGTAAACCCTAGAAAATCCCAGCAGTTTCTGAAATCAGCAGTTTCAGATTTAAAGTCACTAAAATCACCTTTCTTATCCATTCTGATGCTCAATTTGAACTTCAGCAGGTCCTCTTGACCATGTCTACATGACTAAATGAAAAGAGCTGCTGCCATGTAAAATATTGATGAAATATCCGCATTAACGGGCAGCTGAACAGGTGCAGCTAACAAAATGGCTGTGACTGTATGTAGATCAGAGATGTCAAACTCATTTTACATCGTGGGCCACATACAGGCCACCTTATGTGGGCCGAACCAATGAAACTTTAAATTTAACTAGACATTTAATCAGTGACATAATCAATGACATTCAATGACATGAAATCTCCCCAGCGAGTCCTGGGTCTGCCCAAGGCCTCCTCCTGGTAGAATATGCCCAGAATACTTGCCGTGGAGGCTATGAGGAGGCATCCTAGTCAGATGCCCAAACCACTTTAACTGGCTCTTTTCAATGTGGAATAGTGGCAGCTCGAATGACCAAGCTTCTCACCCTTCACAGGAAACTCATTTCTGCCGCATGTATCCACAATTTCATTCTTTCGGTCCTCATTCATTCTACCCAGAGCTCATAGTAACTCAACAGGGTCATTTTTATGCTCATCTCTCTCTTCACCACAACATATTGGTAAGTTTCCCCAATCCGTCTTTCAGTCTCATCTTTCAAACTGTCCCCTCACTTGTGAACAAGACCCTGAGATACTGTTATCCAGTAGGATAAAATAATAATCACATAACTTTATTTATATAAAAATTCAATGGTACCATCCTTCAGATTCATTTACCGACCCCTCAGCTGAAGGACTGTCCAGAGAGCGAGCGAGAGAACGGGATCGTAGTCGGCCCCATGAGAGGAGGCACCACTCCTCAGCAGGAGAGAAGCAGCGCTACTATTCCTGTGAGCGTTACGGCAGCAGGGAGCAGAGCCACACCAAGTCTGCTGGTCCCAGTCGGTCCACATCTCCAGGAGAGGGACAGGACTCTGGTTTTCTCAGACAGGTGAGTTACCTGCCAAACTGTATGTGGCTTAGTGATTAACAGCTTGCCTGTTATGCAGGCTGTAAGTATTCAAACAGTGACCTGACTTACAACTTAGTTAATCTGCATCCACATTTGCATCAACACCCATTTAAATTTTAATGATAAGCTTTATCAGCAATGACAGCCTCTAGATTTGTTTAATAATTTGATGTTTACATTTTTAAAAAAATATTTGAGTGATCATGCTGTACGAGGAATGATCAGTAAGTTCTGGGAAGAGTTCCATCAAAACCTGATTTCCATTTGGGCAATCTCCTACTGAAGTTCATCTTCTCAGGCATGTTCAGATCTCTTCCAGAATGGCCGATATTTATAGATCACTCCATGGAAGTCCTCTGTGCTCTGTGTTTCACCATGGTAAATTTACAGAGAGCAGACAACAACTCTCTCTGATCACGAAAGTTGAGTTTCCAACTACAACCAGGCATTTCTCAGCAGTTTTCAGTTAGGCTATCCACAGTATCCAAGTCCATTTCATAGAGGAATGAGTTTAGGAGCATGTTCATACTTTCTTTCTTTTTTTTTTTAGCCAACATTCATCAGGTTGTGCACCATCCCTAAGGAAGTCCTAAACCGTTGAGTAGAAGGCAGTTGGAATTCTTTTTAGGTTCATGTAGATGTTTTACCTTTCTTCTGAGAGGCTTCTTCAGTTTTAAAAAAGTTTTTCACCTTGAAGGTGGTCCTGGGATTGCATTACAGGCATTTCAACCCCCACTTACACCTTGATCCACATGACCTTAATAACTCAATTGATGGCAAGGTTGGGCAGTGCCTCAAAGAATTCACACCTTGGCTCATGTGACCATAATGACCAATTCCTTGGTTCATGTGACTCATATGATGACAGAAAGGGTCAGTGACTCTCAGGACCACCTCCAAAGGGACAACCCCACTAGGGGTTAATACGGTGGCACCAAGAGGTAACATGGACTGCAACTTATGAAAACACCAGCAAACAGGAAAATGCTGCAAAAGCACACAAAACACAACAGAAACAGAAAAAAAAATGCTGCAAAAACTGAAATGTTTTGGTTTCTGTCGTCCCATTATTGTGTCCCCAGAAACACTTCTGGTGTTTTTTTTTTTTAAGTTTTTCTTAAGTTTCTTAAAAGGCTTTTATACAACTCAGTCCTAAGTAATGGTCTCAGCTTGGACCTCCCTTTTAAAAGTGTCTGCAACTAGAGCAACAAAACTACTGCCTCCTCATAGTAACACTGGTCTGTATATTTGTGCCCCTGTTGATTATTGTGCCTTTAGATAGCATAAAGAAGGGATGTCTTTACAGGAAGTATGGCCAGGTGAACAAATACCAAACATTAGACCAAAAAAAAAAAGTGGATTAATCCTTCAAAGTCATTGTTGTGCAACTAAATAATTCAGTCTTTCCTTTCTCAGCATGGCAGCAGTGTGGTTAAATCTGGCCACGGGACACTTCCATCTGGTTCAAGCACACCGGGTCGTGGTCGCAGGCAGCTCCCCCAGACGCCCCTCACCCCTCGTCCTGCTGTGGCCTACAAAACTGCCAACTCCTCCAATCTCCCATCCAGTGCCATCATGGCTACAGCAGGGCACCAGACTCGCTTCAGCCATGGTCTTTCAGAGCATGATCGCTTACTTGGAGCCCACGAGGAGTCCCCAATACCAATTACTCGAATTGGTTCTGACCCTAATTTAAACCGGCAGCAGCAGGACTCGTCTCAGAAGGCCCTCCTTGATGAGGAGGACTTCCAGGATGCTGTAAGCAGCCAAGGAGGAGGCCGCTCTGCCAGAACTGCTGCCTCCACTACAGCCTCAGCCTCTCACCCAACTGCTGCTACACCCGTCACAGCACCTACCACACAGGGCCGGGCAGTGGTCATGCCTAATGGGTACCACTTCACCCTTGGGGTCAACTCTTCGTCTGGGCCTGGGAATAGAGGAGCAGGAAGTCTCAGGGAGAGGGAGGAGGATGACTGGTGCTAACGTGGCAGAAAATTTTAGAAAGCCTGCTGTTAGCTAGAATGGGGCAGCTCATGAGTGCTGCTCAGCGCTCAGGTCAGGAGCTGGTACAACAGGAGGCCAGGCGACTGATACAGAAGGAAACACGATGAGGGAAAGTCAGTGGAAAGTGCTCTGAGAGGGGATCAGAAAGAATTACAGCTTTGTAGTGTTACAGTCTTTTTAATATATCAACCACTTTCAAGAAAAAAAACACAGATTTTTTCTAACCCCTTTACTTGCACTGGAATTAGCACACATGTGGAGGCCCTCAAGTATTTTGCCTTGGCCAGTATATTCAGTGGAGAAGAAGACAAAAGCCAAAATCTCCCAGTTCTTTGTGTTTTAGACTGATGCTCATCCCCGATATTGATATGACTGCCCACACCACACTTTTTTATTGCTGTATGTCTTATTTTGTTACCAAATTTCTCTCTCTTGCTTTCTCCTGGTTCGTTTCTTTATTATCTTGCAGCAAATCTTGACCAGAGCAGATTAGGAAAGCTTTTTGTTTTTAATGTAGGTCTTAAAATTCTGCCATAACACCCAGTAAACACAAAAGTCATACAACGACATGGGTTAAGATAAGACTAGAGCTAGTTTTTAGGATCACATTTTTGTAAAATCTCCCAGATGTAATTTTTTGAGTGCACATAGGGACTAGAACAACTCGTTTTTGACATTAAGTGGCTAACTACTAAGTGCCTCTTTTACCACAATGTATTAAAATGGAGCCTGACTTTGGGTTAGTGGAGGTTGGGTGTAGCTAAAAAAAAAAAAACGTGGTCAGAACAAAACTTGTGTTTGAATCTGGGCTGAAGGACAGAAAGCAAGAAAAACAAAACAAAACATTTCTTTTGTGATTAATCTTTTGGTAGGAAGATTAAAATTAGAGATCCAAAGTGTAGTGCATGCCAGGGTTGTCAAAAAATAGTGTCTGTACTTTTGCCTGAGGGTGTGTGGTAAGCATTTGCCTTTCTCTTTCAGATATACTGCCGGAAATTTGGTAGAAAACAGTCTCTGAATGAGGGGAAAAGTGCCATTTTTTTTTATGATTTTCTGAACATGAATCTCAAATCCAGACAAATCTGCCTCCTCAAGCATATCCCTTCTCGGCCATATTTGCCCAAATTTCACGGGTTTCCTCTCTTCTAATCTCTTTCCTCTGACAAAGTATTGCGTGAGGGTACCTTTGTGCATATTTATAGGTACAATAAAGAGTTGTGTTGTTGCTGCTGACTGTTGACTTAAAGTAGGGCTATGCAACAAGACGACACTTCATCCGCCCTGTAGCTTTACCCTCTGGAAACTCCAGATTCAGGCTTTAGTGTGACTGCGACCAAATTTTACATTCATGTGTGGAGAGTTGTAAATTGTAAATGTATTATATGATGTACAGTTAACTGACAACACACACTAAAGGCATGAATGGTATCCAAGCGGATATAAGTGAATTCACAGGGCATTTTTGAGGTTGGCAAGTTGACTGCATGACGCCTACTCAGATAGAACCACCCAAAATATAAAACTGTGTTCTTCTCTTTCCAGACTTGGGTCAAGTTGTATTTTTAAATAATTGTAGAGGTTTTTAAACTTGCTGGGAGAGCCAGATTCTTCAAATTGTTAATTAAGTGGTTTGATGTCACTCAAAAGTGAGACCTAAACCAGACCTGTACCAACTCCTCTGAATCATCACTTCTTCCTACTGGGCAGGGCATAAATCCTCAAAGAATAAGGCTTGCAATACTCTATTTTCTTTACAGTCAACACATTTCAAGACCAAAACTCATTTCTTTCTGAAGCCCATTTATACAGTTAGCAATGTCAACCTTTCTGAATAGATCACAAAATATAATTTTATAAATTTATAAATTTTATATCTTACATTTTGTGTTTTTAGAGTATTTTTTTCAATTTTTTTTTTAAAAAGTTAGTTACTGTAGACTTTAGAAATGTTTTCCAACTCAAAAACTAGTTGGGTTGGTGCTAGTAATTTGTTGGCAAACTATATTCATATTTAGAAAGGAAAAAAGTGTGTATAAAATTAGCTAAAATGTAATCTTAAAACCTTCTTGAAAACTAATATTGAAACGTCTCTGTTGCAGTGACCAGTTCTTTGGAGCTTTCTGATGAAAAGGATAACCAGCCTGACATTTCCTGTTCTGTCCTGTCATTTTACTATCTCATTTTTATATTTCATATAATTTTTTTGAATATTAAAAAATATATGAAATAATGTTAGAATATATTAAAGAATATATAAAATAAAGAATATTAATATTAAAGAAATAGTTTTTGGGTTACACTTCTGCTACATTAGGGCACCAATCTCTCTTTAACTGTTGACTTTCAGAGCATGGTCGCTTATTTGGGGGACACAAACGCCCTCCAAATAAATCACTCCAGGGTTTCTGAAGCGTGTCAAAAATTGTAAAATGCACTAAATTAATTACCTAAAATTAAGGCATAAATTGGTATTAAAATTTCTTAAATCGGGCCTTTAAAAGTGTTAAAAATACTAGATGTCAGAGGTAATATTTTCTGTCTTGTATGGTTAGCTAAAATGCTCATGAGTAGCTCGATCTGCTAGCTAACAATACGATTGTGAAGTGTAAATTAAATGAAAACTGGATTTCAGCGAAAATTTTGTGGGATTGCTGGAACTGGTACTACAAGTGTACACAAGGCCTGGTGTATTTTGTATTTTGATAAAAATTGCAGCAGTGAAAACCAACATGAGTTCCAGTACAAGCACTTCTAACAGGTTAGCTTACATGTATTAGCTTGTTGGTGATGCTAACAATGAAGGGTTTTTTTTTTAAATGTTCAACTAGAGCCTCAACTGAACTACATAAACTGATCCAAAAAAACATATGAATTATTTTTCTTTTCCCTAAATTTTGTTCTTGTTAAATGAATCCTATATTTTATTCTGAGTCACATTTAGCAAAGGTTTAAATCTAACTTAAGATGTATGTTCCATTGTAGTGAAGGAAAGTGTCACCCAGTGCAAGCGTGTGGTTCACTAATGTATTTTTAATAGTTTCTGGGCAGCAGTTTTGAAGACACAGAGAATACTTAAATCCATTCTTTGTTTAGTTCTTTTATTGGCTTCCAAATAGTAATAATGCAGAACATGGCCAGCTTATTGTTTAAAGCACACAGCTGAAAGAGTTCTCTTTAATGACAGCCTGCTACTTAAATGTACACTGCTATACATTAGGTTGTAAAGCTTTGAAAATGGGCAAGAATTTGTTTCTTAAATCAACCATGGAGGTGATGATTATAGTCCTTGTTATCTGATATCTCAAAATCCTCCTGCTTTTATTAAAATTCAAAACTTCTGTGCCTATTTTGTTCTGGCAAGTTTATAAACATGCAAATTATTTGCAAATATTCTAACCCAGTCTGATTTTATCCAAATACTGTTTTCATTTTTTTTCTCTTAATTGTGCAATCTATTTGATGGATCTAATGGGATTTTAGACCATAAAGGTGTGGCTCTGTTCTTCATTGGGGTAACAATAGATTGCTTGTTGTCTCATTGTAAGTTGCTATATTGGGGCAGAGATTTGTGTTTATGTCAAAGACCTTATTTTCAAACCTCCAGTGAGCCCCACGTAACCAGGGTGCCAAGTTTTCCTCTTTCAGTTTTATAAAGCTGCCCTCCCACCCCCCTCTGGACATGTCCTCTTTGCATGTTCTGAAAAGAAAATGTGCATGTGCTAAAAATAATAATAATAATAGAAGTATTGTTTGGCTTCATTATGTCCATGATTTGTACAATTCGTTCCTTGGTTGTATTTTCTGATTATCTAAACAAACGATGTATCGGTTTCAGGT